>LQRL01137277.1:872-11241 GCA_001703475.1 Hydroides elegans | reverse complement strand
AATTGACAATTTTCAAAGTGCTCCAGAATCGACAATTTTCAACCGATCGAGATAAAACCTTGACGAGGCACGACTTCAGACCTTGGTGTATACGTGTATAAAATTTGAAACATCTAGCTCAATTGCTTCAAACCAAACTCGCGTGCACAAAGTACTTGGCATCTGAAAAAAAAGTTTTAAATCGACAATTTTCAAAGTGCTCCAGAATCGACCATTTTCAACCGATCGAGATAAAACCTTGACGAGGCACGACTTCAGACCTTGGTTTATACGTGTATAAAATTTGAAACATCTAGCTCAATTGCTTCAAACCAAACTCGCGTGCACAAAGTACTTGGCATCTGAAAAAAATTTTAAAATCGACAATTTTCAAAGTGCTCCAGAATCGACAATTTTCAACCGATCGAGATAAAACCTTGACGAGGCACGACTTCAGACCTTGGTTTATACGTGTATAAAATTTGAAAGCTCTAGCTCAACTCCTTCATATCCAACTCGCGTGCACAAAGTACCCCACATCAAACGGGACAGACAGACAGACGGACGGACAGACGGACGGACAGACGGACAAGCTCAACCCTATATCCCCTCGTTTTCACGGGGGATAAATACTAGTGATCGCTAAAATAGATGAACTTCATGTAAGCGATCTGATGTGCTTACGAAATCGGAATTGAAACGGATTTTTTACACGAGTTTTCACTCGTGCTTCATTCAATCTTGCCTTTACTGGATTCACTTACCGTAGTTAACAAGCGTGTAAATATATTCCAAAGGTTCTCATTAAGAAAAGTGTATCACATGTATTCAGAAGTACTCAATTAATAAATACTTAAGGGTTCTTCAGAGAACCTTGCTCTCATATGAGTTTATCTTAGACATGAAGTCAACGATGTATAATAAGCAAGATACTTCGCCTCTACCTCCCCGTTGTAGGATTCACTTTATTTAATAAAATAAACATTTACCTACCGGTACTTTGAAAAGTGTTCTAATGCACTCACCTGAGTTTTCGTTTGGTCCTGAGGTAGGTGTTGCAGAGGAAGTGAACGGCCAGCTGCAGTGACTCCAGGGCAAGGTCGCCGCCCTTGTCACGTGATGCCGCCACGTGGCTCTGAAAAAAACAGAAATAAATATGATTAGTTTAATAAATTATCTTAAGATATATTTCTTTATATCGGTACAAGGGTTTTAATCGGCAAAGGAAAGCGAAGTACTTTCTAGTAGGCCTTAACTATAAGCTATGAGGCGACAGCTGCAGAGATCAAGGCCGAGCCTTAAACCGTAAGCGTAAATCTTAAAACGTAGTTTTCGTTCTGCTTTTTTAATCGAAAGGTCATTTCCAATCATTTGGAATGAGCAAGTCTAAAATATCAATAGGCCTATATAATATTGAATCGGACGTAGATGCATCTCATTTAACAAATCATACAAGTCCATCAATCACAGCGATTGCGCACGCTGGTCGCTTCCGGCTTATCAAAACGCACAACTTCGTGCGTTATCGGTATGCAAGAAAATGAAGGACGGCCCCTCATGGCGCCACGCCTTTATTTACACCGACCATTCGGTAAAAATGAATATTTTAGACTAATGCCGTTGTTCCACAGAGTTGTGATAGCGCCTTGTGTGGGCCATGGTACCCCCGAGGCGAAAGCCCCAAGGTAGGCTACTCAAATAGCACATGGCCACGGGGCCTTATGAGTGTGAGTAAACACCGGTGCTGGTTTGGTGGAGGTGATAATATGAGTAATAATAGACGCGGGACGAGATTATGTTTCTGTGAAAAGCTCCAGGTCAAATTTTGGATCTGAAGGCGATTAACGATGTTTTATATTCATCATTTGTTCATGGAAATACAGATCTGACAATTCCATCTGGGTGTTGACAAATACACGCGTATCTTTCCTCGAAAAAAAAATCGTACATTTGTCAATCATACTGATTTCACCAGGACCTTGAGGAAGTTACTCTACCTACCTACCTAGGTACCAAATGAAGTTACTCTAAAAACGTCAAATGAGCGCAAAAAACGTAAACGATACGCTTTATATTACATAACAATGCGTCATGATCGCTCTTGGGTTACGGTCAAAATATTAAGAGACTACATCCTCTAAATTAGTGCCTGGAACCAAATACTTTACTGGAACCTATTCCAGATTACGCGGGATTAAGTTCTTTGGCATCACTTACGAGATTAGCCGTGTTCCTCTGCCACGCTGCGATAAGTCACGCTGTTTTGCTTGCGAATTGCTGTATTTTTTGTTGTTGGCCAAAAGGCCTATCTCATAACAGTTATATATGAAGATGTAAGAGGAACCTGGAAGAGCAGAGGAGATATTTGCAAGCTAATTGAGTGGTTTTGTCTGCATTTAATCCTATTTTTTGTCTCAGTTATTCATTTTCCTTTGTTTGATAATTGTACAAAAACTTTTGAATAGTGATTTATTGGGAAGCCATTCCCTGATATCGGATATCGAAAGAGGCCAACACAATCTCGAAACAAGGATATGATAGAATATGTTTTATTTTGTATGAACTACATAAAGCTTTTCGCGAAATTTCAAAATAAGATTTCCTTGTAAATACTCAACATTCAGGAAAAGAACACAATGAGCGTAAAGCCATTTTGTAATGCGTAAGACATCTAGAGAATAATCATTGCATGCACCTTCAGGGAAATCAATATTCAAATAGTTGCTCATTTATGTGTTTTTTTTTGTGCAGAAAGAGAATGCGTATAACAACTTGTTGCTGATCAATGGCAAACATTAAGCAAGACGCCTTTACTCATTTGCTCTCCCTAAAGCAAAGGATGACTCTATGCAATTTGCTCTCTGGACCAGAGGCCGTGCACAAACCAAAGTCACTAAGTCAGAATTGTGAAGCATATCACATTACTATTAAATAATTATCACAAAAGTAAACGCAAGTATTTCAAAAGAGATCTGTTCGTATATCAAGAATTAATATAAACATAATGTTATGAAACTGATATAAAATGGATAAAGAATCAATACATAAATTGCAAAGGTAAACTGCAACCAGTACAATTTTCCTATTTTCGTAAAACTATTCTATAAGGATTGCTTCAAGCTGGGAGTAGCCAGGGTAGGCCGTTGGATAATTTACGTAAATGAAACATTAGCCGGGTGGATGTAGAACACGAAATGCGTGGGAAAAGTGAGTTTCCAGTTTCAGGAATCTCAAGTCCTTTTGATTAAAACTCAAAGCATCGGCAAAAACAGCTTAGGTTGTATCTGAGTAAAAGCACTCCGATGGCGGCCAGTAGAACGAAAACAGTAGCTAATGAATATCATAAAAGAGAGCGTTAAAGGGAAAAAGCGGATTATTAGCCACCAGGAATAGAAATACAATATCATGTAAAATGAATTAAAGGTGAGAAAAACAAAAATCATTGAAACATTTTTCTAGGTGCATCAATGAGCAAATTAAAGAAATTCCCGATGGTTGTTTCTTAACAAGTCCCACACAACTGGCTGGAATAAAAAGGAACTGGAAAATCTAAACCACTCACAGTTTTGTGAAACGTAAGAGGATGTAATTAGTCGAGTTGCAAA
The DNA here is from genome assembly GCA_001703475.1 of Hydroides elegans. Lineage (NCBI taxonomy): Eukaryota > Metazoa > Annelida > Polychaeta > Sabellida > Serpulidae > Hydroides > Hydroides elegans. Next base: position 7,657 of record LQRL01137277.1, on the reverse strand, counting down.
CTAAAAAGTGATTACTCTTGAAACATGAATATTGCTATGGAAACGTGTTGTCATATCTTAATGGATTTATGAAAACAAACGCAAGTGTGGATAGAATAAATGAAGGAGCTTTGAGTAACAACATTGTCAAGTGAAGGTAAGATGTTACTTGAGTTTAAATTAGGGATTTTGTTTCATTATGTATTAATCATATTATATATCCTGTACATATCCTGAAAATTCCTGGACAAGTAAATATTATGACTTGGGTTTCAATCATGAGGCTTTTTTTATGAAATCCGAAACTAGTTTGCAATATCTGAATATGAAGCATAAGAGAATGTAAAACTACAAACAAGCTGAAGTGAACAAAAAATGTGAATTACCTAATGTCTAAATAAGATGTTTTAAATATACGCTAGTAAATTATTGTAATATTATTTTCCAGGCATACAAAAAAAAATCAACCATGGATCCACAGTTCGACGCCAGCGCGGCCGAGAACAGCACCCTCCACGACTTCATGCAACAGTTACACGACATCATACGTCAGAGCCACGGCGGTAACCCCCAAAAGGGGGATAACACCGCCCGATTGTACACAATCTACAACGACCTCCGCTACGTTTTAAACATGAGCGGCGCATCCGATTCCACATTATCGCCTATACCGGAAGCCACAGCGAAGACCGGATATGACTGGATCGACGATGACGAGTGGGACGAGGAGGAATGGGTGGCGCTGAGTGAGTCATCGGGTTATCATCGCTATATGCGCATGCGACCGATTGTGTATAGTACTATATTGGTGTTGCTAGTGCTGTTAGGCGTCATCGGAAACGTAGTCGTCATGCTCGCCGCGCACCGCCAAAATCGACGTCACGTGACTTCCGCTTTCTACGCGCTTTTAATAAACCTATCGCTCGCGTCGCTCGTGTTTTTAGCGCTCTGTGTACCGCTGGTGATCTACGAGAATATCCTGATGCAGCCGTGGCAGCTGGGCGAAGAGATGTGTCAGCTGCAGCGCTACATACAGTACTGCAGCTTCTACGCGCTTACGTACGCTTTAGTGCTCGTAGTCTCGTGCAGTCTCGCGCAAGTGCTCGTGCCGCGTGATATCGCGGGAGTTAACAATATGTACACGGGCGCGGCCATAAGTGCCGTGGTATGGTTTATAGTGTGCGTGGGGAATATACCGAATTATTTGGGACACGGATTGTATGATATGATTGAAGGCGTCACGTTTTGCTTTCATAAGGCGCTGCATGGCGATTGGGACAAACTGCGAAGGTAAGCTTAGAAGTTTGAACTGATCCGAGTTTAACTTTTGTATGTTTGTAATAAAGGAGCAAAAGCTGATATTGCCTGAAACCTATTTCTCCTGAAATTATTGTTTGCCAAGTTTGTTCATGAATTAAGACTCAAGATCAAATATATACCATGCTGATAAATTAAATCTAATATTATTTTTAATGTTTAAGTCACAGTTCGCCATATATTAACACCTTTTTTTCTTTTGTCCGCTCTAGGTTCATCATCCTTCAATTCACCTTCAGCTACGCCCTCCCTTTTCTGGCCATGGCGGGCATGAGTCTCCTTTTGCTACACCACCTGCTCTGCCGCAATACGCACCGCTTCTATGGCAACATGCACGACAACGCCCGCTTCCAACGCGACAACGTCACCATGAATGTCACACTCACCCTTCTGTTTGCGTTGTGCTGGTCGCCCGATAAGATTCTGGATCTGGTGCTGGCGCATAATCCCTATGTCTATGGAACGCACGTGTTTGTTATAAGTGACGTATTCATGGTGCTGGCGTGCTGTAATGCGGCGCTCAATCCTTGGGTTATACTCGTCATTATGCGTGCTACACTCGCCGCACCTTCGCACGACGATGATGATACACGAGGGCGAAATAACGGCGCTTCAAATTCAGTGGGCGATAATAGAGAAACACGTGGCGATGACGTCACCGGAAGTAGTGGTCGCCATGATAATAATGGCGGTCATGGAATGCGCAATGGGGTGGTGACGGGAGAAAGCGGTGTGAAGACATGTGACACGAATGTAGACGCGGATACGACTCAGTTGACAGAACATATGGAGATGAATGAGAGTGTAGGAGTGGAGAGCAATGGCGGCGTTGGTGGTGGAGGGATGGGAGGTGGAACTGGTCAGAGTTTGAAGCAGCTGTGAGAGATGGGAAGGACGAAAAAACGGTTATTCTCTCAATGTCAGTATAACAAATAGTTAGGGTGTTCAGCAGTCTTCGGTTGCACACACAGACAGAATTGGCACCCCTGACATGAATTTCATTATCAGGGCGAAATCAAAATTGCCTTCGAGACACTGTACTAAAATAAAAAGGATTACAAACAAGAACACAATTTTTGTTTTCCACTCTGCTTTGGGATAACTTCATTAACCAACACACAAAAAACAGTTTTGGAAAATAATATCCTGAATCTTTTGACAGCAGAGGGAGGGGGCAACAACCTTCTGTATGCAGGATCCTGAGGCAACCGTTTGACATGAGAATACTCAACCACAATGTGTCAAAGTTCTAAAATACTATCTACTCAAAGCAAGCACAAACAAAGTTTTAATGTTGCGGGAAACATTCTTCAAATATTTGAGATTTCGAAACCCAGTTCTGTCATGATTCCGGATAAAATATCGAAATTTTATTTTTTCAAGGTAAAGGTCAAGTTCAATGTGAATGTCCTTGTCAACATAAAACAAATTTCTCATATTTCCAAACACAAAAACCGCTCAGATGACACTTGTTAAGTGGATTTAATGTGTGGCGTGATGACAAAACTGTCAGTTTTTAAAAGGAATGCTGCCTGTAATGGCAAATACTTGAACTGGGTTAAGTGAATGTTTACATTCTTGCATTTCCATGAAAATGCATTTACAATGCGAGATGTCACACTTAAAATGTATTTCAGATTAATTATTTTGGATAAAAATAGCAAAGTTGTGTTTTATTTATGAAACATTAACGGATATTTGTAAATAATTGCGGTAAATGCAATTATTGTTGTAAATAATATATATAAATTCCCTCTTTGTACGAAAGTTTTTTTTCGTATTCGTCGTGAAAAAAAAAACCCTGTCTCTTCGACAAAGAATAAATATTGTCATAAAAACATTTTTAGACATTCCTTGTTGTTTATTCCTATCGGTATCTATTAAGGTCTATGTTGTAACCGCTGTACAGAAAAACCCTAAATCAGACATCTGAATCAATAAGCGTTTAAATAGACGAGATAAATATTACTACATTACATCGCATCATTCGCGAATATCGATCAAAGATGGTTATTAAATAACCGATGATTAACAAGAAAGCCAAATCCGTATTTTCGTATATTTAGACAAAGTTTTTCCTCATATATACAGGGCATTTTAGTTGAAAAACGTACAGCATCAATCCCTGTTTTCAAAGATAATAGGCCATGGTACACATATTTGTACAAGTAATCTAGCGCAAACAGATCGCACACGATCGAACACTAATAGCTCCTGGCTAACTCCCATGGTCATTGAGTGTACGAGTGAATCAGGAAAGGGAAGAAAGTTTGGCACCATCAGTTAGATATCAGGAAGAGTTTACTTATTTCTGACTTGATGTTTTGCAAAATACTTAATTCTGGTTCAAAACATTGTTGATTGAGCTTGTAATACATTGAACTTGCCAAAGGTGACGGGAAGCCTCAAGTACGGAGTTAACATGGTTAAATGGACTAACAATTAAATTAATCATTTTTATTAATGGCCCCTTGTCACGGATGTAAAGCCGTTTAGGAAAAGGAAGCAGATTTGACAGCACTAGCAAGATTTGAGGAAGCAGGAAGAGTTTATTTCTGATTTGTATATTTCTCTTATAACTTTTTTTACAAATTACTTAATTTAGTTTTAAGTCTTGTGAGTTTTGAATGTTGAGAATTTTACGTTTGCCCAAAGGTAACGATAAAACCAATCGGAAGGAATGAGGGCTAAAAGAAATCCATTAAGAGCTAAGCTTATCAGAAAAAATGATATAAACAACTTCTATAGCTTACAAGTATCCGTGGTAGCAATAACATTAACCTTATCTGAAGAGTATTCTTGTCAGAAAATGGTATAAAATACGATTGCAAGCAATTCTGACGAGACATATAAAACATAGGAAATGACTCAACCCCTTTATAGATATTTGGATGCAACAAAAATATTAGATCTATTCACCCCCTTCCCACATCGTACCCATAGATATCGGGATGTATAGTAATACATTTTTTATCGAAATCTTTCCAGTGTGCTGTTTCACAGCACTTTTGGCTCACTGAGGCAGTAGGCCTCTGAGTACCATTAGCCGAGATTAACCATGTTAAGTGGAAGGGCAAGCTGTGTGATTTAGAACATGGCTTATTGCAGCATGTACGCAAAGCAATTTTCACGCCATAATTGTGTGCCTATATGTATTAGAAAGTGTAGGCTATAGCAATAAAATTGATTAACTTGTGATATCCAGAAATTGTATCGCGATGGGGTGGACATTTATACTTATATCGAACAAATTATTTAAAACAGAATTTCGCTTTATCCATTGGAAATGGAATGGGACAATTTTTTTCCGAACCATTTTTTTATGTGTCCAGTGTCGATTTTTTTTTTTCGATCGACCTGTTAACCATTAGAAATAGATACTACATGTGGACGTAGGAATCGGATGTAGGCTATAGGCTACAATTTTGTAAACCGGGGGTGATTCATCTTACCCAACGGCTCAGCTTACCCACTATCTCCCCTTCTTTTGAACGTATTTTTGAATGTTTTTTTTAAAGTTAAAATTAAGAAAACACTCACGATGTTCCTAGAGACGAGTTGTCGCATGAATCGGAAATAGTCGGTGTCGTACACGTCGCGATTTTGCAGGAATTTCAAATTCTCCTCGCGAACAACCTGGAATGCAATAATACATTGATACACGACATTATTGAGCAAAATATAAAGTAGGTTTTACGAGGCTTTATTTCATATTTTAAAATGATGAGTGAAAAAAAAAACACAAACACCTAATCCTTAATGACAAAGTATGAAATTATACATTTTTCCCAAGATTTGACCATTTTAAGTCTAGGTTTCGCCAAACACAAGCGCAGACGGGTTGCGTTTTAGCATTTGGAGCAAACAAAAGAAATATACACCATTAACACACCAGGTAATCGAAACAAATGATTCAAACAAAACTAGAAGATCTTTGTCCTTTGACCAATGTAGAAACACTTACCCTTTGTATGTGCGCGGGAATGCCCTCGCTGAACAATCCCTTCTTCTCGCCCTTGTGAACCAGCTCTGTTAATTCAACCAGGCTGTCAGAATTGCGCTTTGTACTGTGGCAAAAGAATCAAACTTTAAAATAATCTTTGGATCTTTAATATTTGAAGCCGTCTGTGGGACAATTAGAGCATATCAAAATCATCCTGGATATTGCCTAGCTGATATTTTCTTCAGAACTTTAAAAAGAAAATCAAAAATGTCATATACAATGTGCAATAGCAGGAATTAATCTTCAGGCTCCTTTAAAGTCTTTAATGACGGAAGAAAAGTGCCCACAAGTATTCAATTCTGGATAAGTAGAATTCTAGGGCAACTTGTATATAAGGAGTTTGTACAAAAATTCATTGGCCGACAAATAAAAATAAAATACGGTTAATGTACACAGAAAACATCTGGAAGATTTCTACCATTGATTTGTTTAGAACATCTTTGACATATTGTATATCTTATTAACTTTTTAACATAAAACTTGCGATAAGATTACGCAAGACTCATTCTTTAATCTTCAAAAGGCACAGTAAAAGATAGATCTCTTTTAGAACCCGTTCGTATGTGTGGTCCGTAAAAAATATACACGAAGAAAGAAATACGATGCAAAACAAAACTACCTTTCGAGAAAACAAGTGTTTACAAAGACGGATCAAGGCTGAAAGGTTGTTTATTTCGAGTAAAACATTGATAAGTCTGGCCTTATTTCTTTGATACACCAAGATTAAAACGGCAACACATTGCCATAAACCATGTTTCTTAAATCAAGTTGCTTTATTTAGAGTTCTTAAGTAATTCCAACCGTAAGAAAGAGTTTTGAGAGAAATAGGTTCTTGGAATAAAACATTCCTTTAAATAGATTTCATTAAGTAAAACCACGGATGTGACTAAAATTCGCAGGAATTTAAAGTAGGTTACACTAATGAACCCACACAATTTGCGTATAATACTTTTGTCAAATGTCTTGTATTTTTTTTTTCACCAATAAGTTCAAAGGGCCAAACACTTAAAAAAAACATTATATAGAACATAAGAACAGCATATCAGAAACCGAGTTAAATAACACCATTTTTGTATATCGTGAAGTTTTCTCAATAAATTAAGAAAATGAACTTATTTTATATCCATTTAAATTGGTAGGCTACATATGCAAAGTATTTTATTTTTGATCAACATCTAGATGCATATTTCTATTTACCTGTGTCTCTCGCCCAAACTTTTTCGCAGCAGGATCTTGCTCTTCTTGGCACTCACAGGCGTGCGTAGTCCGTCCGCCCGTTCGTATAACAATAAGTAGCCATTCCAGTAACGCAGGCGGTCCTCGGGGTATGAACTCGCTAATAAGGAAATAAAGAGAATGTGGAGAAAATATTTGGAAGTGAACTTATAAAGCACAGAGTGATAAATATCAAACTTTATACATTTTAATTCTTAAAAATATCTGTCCCATATAGAAATTCTGGGAATGACAATTGACTTATTAGCAA
>LQRL01137257.1:2119-16176 GCA_001703475.1 Hydroides elegans | reverse complement strand
CCCCCCCCCCCCCCCCCCCCCCGGGGGGGGGGAGGGGGGTTGGGGGGGGGAGGGTACGACAGAACCAGGACAAACTGTCCTGGTTCTGTCGTATTCCCCCTACTGGTAATACTATTGAGCATGATGGGACCGAAACGATACCTTCGGAATATATGTGTTAAAATAAACTTAATATATACGATTGTTAGAAATACGTCGTTTTTTAGCAAATTTTGAACATTGATTAGATATTATTTATTATACATTTAATATGAGTATTGTTCAAACTTATTTTAAGAATAATAATTCTAAAATCAAACTTATTTTAAGAATAATAATTCTAAAATTGCACTTGTGAGGTATGTTTCATTAATTAGATATGTCACAGTTAGTTTATAGCACTACGGCGATATAATTATCAATTAAAAAATACTAAATTAAAAACAAAAATCGAAATAAATAAAATATTAGTTTGTTTATTGATTTAGAAAAAAATCGAGTTATTTTGATATTGGATTAGAAATGGGCATAGAACCTAATCATATTTTAATATAAATAGAATTTTACAATAAAACTCTAGTGAGGTTTTGTTCAATAAGCACTTATTAATCTAATAAACATATGAAGATATATTTTTTCTGAACTAATTGAAATATGCTTTTTTATGTGTCGATCCAGAAAATATAGAACATGAATGCCGATAGCATTAACTATAAGTACGCATAATTGACACATTATCAAAGAGCATATATAAAGATAAGCTGACATATCATATTTATTCTTATTTCATTGATATAATATCACTTTAAACTTATTTAAAGGCTTTAGATGACTGAAACATTAAAATATATATTTCAAGTTATATAGAATAATTAAACTGCAAGATCGTGTAAATCTCTATACTTGTCCAAATGTCAAACTGTCTACTACCTAAAAATGTACAAAGAAAATTGGTAAAATAAAACAAGATATGCATGGGTAATATTAGTAGTAAGCGAAGTAGAGATAGTAGTAAATGCGTAGTAAAATTCGAAACAACATGTCTATTAATATATCTAAATCTAAACGTATGTGTAACCAGCCAAGTATATATTAGTATACATACTCATAGTGTAGTGTAAATAGTGCCTTTCAGTGAATATAGTATAAAAGGCCACTAATAATATTATATATAAATGCATTTGAATAAGCTCGATATAAGTTGATCACGGGTTGATGAAAAGATTTTTTTTCAAGTCAGCTCCTTTTCATGTTTCAAATAGTCACATTAACCATATATAGTACACAGTATATTCTGTAAATGTATTGCAAAATATGAAATAGAATATCGTTACTAGTTATCCGTTATATAAAAGACCATTTTATGAGTTAAATCATATTTGATTGTTTCCCATAATGCATCATTTGGGGAAACCTAACCAAAATTTGGTTTCGAGTACCCAAGCCGATTATCGAGTACCCAAGATACTCGACACAACCCTAATATGTAGCACTTTAAAGTAAAGTTATTTGCACTTTATGCTAGCTAGCTGCATGTATATGTAGATCACCGCTTCTAACACAACTTTAAGATGTAGTTTCATAATATCTGAATAAATATACTGGTCAGCACATATTCCTACGATGAGCCTAGCCTGGACTTGCTTATCGCCGAGCGGTTCTGATAAGTGTTGGATCACTCGGTACACTGTCTTGGCTCACAAACTAAACTTGAGTGCGGGATGTAGTACAGAGCATCAGCAGTACTCTGAGTACCTGAAGGCCCCGGCAGAGCTCAAACAAACCAACGGCAGAGGCAGGCCACTGCTCGGCGTAGCTGCTCCATGACAGTGCATCACAAAAAAACCCTCAGTCCCCAACAAAGAGGGTGCTAAAAACTCCTATTCAAAACATCTTTCGCTACATGGAATGTGGAACCCATCAACACGGAAGGAAATATAAATAGTTTACAAAACAAACTGTCCAAGCTCAAAATAAGCAATTCAGAAACCCATTGGAACAATAATCTAACAGAAGCCCATGAACAAGACAACTTTACTATGATTTACTCACGAAGAAAAATTGTTGGAAATATTGAAGAAAAGCAGCTCGCAAAACGGGTGCTGTCATACGAATGTTTTCATCGAACGGCTCCTAAGTGCTACCTTTGACATCATCAAAGACCCTACTCCAATATTCCAAGTTAATGCTTCAGACTCTAGCTATAGCGAAGGCATCGTAGAAGAATTCTTCGATATGCTCCAAAGCAAAAAAGACGCCACCCAAAAAACAAAACAATACCTACATACTCATTGGATACTTCAATGCCAAAGTCGGAAACAACCTACAATAGGTGTGGCCCGAGGCAGTCGAAGCAAATGATAGGGGCATGTAACTATAAGTGATGTGCGGTAAGCGACCTGGCTATCAGCAATCCCTTTTATCGTCACCCAAAGAAAGACGAGTAACATGGATATCATCCAAAGGCAACAATATGAATCAAATAGACTACATACTTAACCAAAATTAATCAAGACATATGGTAAAAAAGTAGGGCCTACCGTTCAGCTGAAATAGGCTCAGACCATTTTCGCTCCATTGCTGAACCTGGGCCTGGAAGGTGTAGAAACGCTGTATCACGGCTCCAAATATGCAACAAAAAGAGCTACAGAGAGAACGGTTGGCATTAGGAGAGGAAAGGAAATATATGGTCCTTAACGGTGTATAGAGGAGCCCTGCAAACAGAGACGTCGTGCAAAGAGATAATACACCACTCTCTCGGCGCAGTAATAGAATTTTATACAAAGCACCAAACAAAGAAGTGAAGACAGCGGTAAAAACACAAAGGCAAAATACACTAGAATAAAAGAGTAAAAAACTATAGTTAGATAAAAAATGGAATTAGAATGGAACCCGAGAAAACAAATGAGCACTGTTCATGACAAGTTAAGGTATTACCAACACGGACAAGATATAGGTCCTGAAATACTTGGAACAGCCCTTTAGCGCTCACCACAAAACCGTTGCCCCGCACCAGCCCACCGCAATAGTCACCGACACTCAGAGGAAGCAAAAGAACTTCCTCCCATTTCAATAGAGGAAATCTAGCAGCCTGTCACAAAAATGAAGACCTGGAAGGTATCTGACTTCGACAGTATTAAAGCAGAGGTCCTTAAATCGTGCATGAAGTCATGACAGAACTGCTACAAGAATGTTTAACGCCATCTGGTATCAGGAGAAGACTCCGATAGACTGGCCACGTATGTTGGTCACCCCAATACATGAGAAAAACTATAAACAGAATCCGGGCAACTACAGAGCAATCTAGCTCCTATACATCCCTAGAATGGTACTTATAAGATAATGAAATTGAAGACCGAGGAAGCAACTTGCGAGAACAAATTTAGCTCCATACCCGAACGAGGCGCCGTAGACACTATATTCATATTTAATCAGATCATCCAAAGAGCCATAGAAGATCGCGTTCCACTATATTTCAATAATGTCAACTTACAAGGCTGTTTTGACGCGGTATAGAGAATGACCCTTTATAAAATAATAATCGCAATCGGTTTGAACCCCAAAATCGTCCTTATTATATAGAGATTCTATTCAATGATACAGAATGCACCGATATCGATCGACGGCTAATGCTGTGGTTTGCAGTAAAGATTGGCTTAAAACAATGATGACTGTTTCTATTTGATTTCTTCATAGAATTTGTCATAAAAGAACCCAAGAGCCTGGATAATACGCCCAAACTTTGGACAATCCATCGATATACTTCAATAAAAACTTATATGTTAACATCGCAGCTCAAATATTCATGTCATAAATGGAGTATGGAAACAAAGGGAGACAAGTTAAAAATTATCTCCCCGAGCGACTAGACTCGAGGTGACTCGAGGTGTTTGAAATGCGCTGTCTAAGAGGGTCAACACGCATAGAAAGACTAAGAAATGAGCACATTTACAAAGCACTTTATTGTAAAACACAATCACTAAAGTGGTAAAGCAAAAATGGCTGAGATGGTTTAGCCAAGACGGCCTCCTGAAAGCCTACGATGCCAGTGCCTACCGAGTTGATTTGATAAATCCGAGACCACGATTGATCACCCAAGTGCGAGAAGACACAGGGCTCCCTATTGCCAGAAGCATTGGGCTGTGGTGATTGGCGTTCAGTCAGCCGTCTAGAGAGAGCGAGGGGGTGGAGAGCTCGGAGCATCAAAGTCAAGTTGCACAAATAATTAGATGCTAAATTTATAAAATATGCATCTTCAGAAAGATGTTGGTTTACCAGTTCAATTGTTGATATGGACCAGATAAATTTGAGCGAAATCCAAAACATTGAGGCGCTGGTTCCAGTGTGTGCAGTTATGAATTGTATATGTGTGTTTCCAGTCGCACGGTCCTTTCCAAAACCTGCGTAAGACCCATGTTTCTTCTTCTTCCTCGTGCGTAATTGATCAAATTCAAAATTGTCGGTGAGTATGCGCATGTCAATCTGTCATATTGCTTTGTTTGTTTTTACTTGTACTGATCAATTTGATAATATGCTGCTGTTTATGTATTTAACTCCAGTGCTGTACATCTTTTAACAGGTGTGTTTGAGTACACAAGGATTCAGTTCTTATAGAGCTTCTGATAGGCACCTCTTGAATCGGTCCAAGTTAGGAGTCTCAACGGCATTTGTAGGGGGCATTCCATTCTCAGATGGTACTTGGAGGATATGACAATTGATGGTAGTTGGCTTCAGAGAATAGAGCATCCTTTTTTGCCCGTGACTTGTTCTGTGTTGTGAGCCCGCTTGCACTAGTCGTGTTTCGTGGTTATCCATTACTACTTGGCAATTCCGTATCGTGTACATTTTGTTGAGGCGTTGTGCTTTCCTCTGTGTTCTAGTGTCTGCAACTTCAGGTCGTACAGCATGATACTTGATGTGTTGTTGAATCGATTAAGGATATATCGTGCTGCCCTACGCTGGACCATTTTGATTCTATCTACATTTTTCTTAGTGTATTGGTCGCAAACACTGCTAGCATATTCGACCTGTGGTTGTACTAAGGTATGGTATGCCGTTGCATTTAAGGTAGTATTGTTGATTTGCAGGTTACACTTCAGAAACGACAGAGTGTTATTGGCTTTGCGGGTGATGCTATTGATGTGTTTATTCCAGATTAGATCACCTGTGATTGTTACGCCGAGGCATTTTGCCGAATTTATATGGCTGAGTACATGCCTATGGATGTAGTATCTATTTCGGAAGACTGAGCGGCGGTGATTGATTATTTATTATTACATGCCTGAAAATTATTTTATAAAGAAATAATAAGGAAACGCAGGGCCCTACGCCCGGGCCGTAAAATGCCGAACGGACCGGTGCTGTAGAAACCCCCAGAGTACGCATAACCTAATCCGCCAAAAGCGCAGTGATTTTTTTTCGACAGGTTAAAATATAAAGTACTTGTGTATATACATTACTTAGACACCTGTTCCGAGAAAAACGTGCTGAGCACGTAAAAACAACACATTGATTACAAACCCAATTTAATTGCTCTTTGCAGTTTTGAAAAGAAAATTAATGTTGTGTAAGAAATAGTCATGGCGTTATGACGCAACAATCAGGTAACAATCCACAGCTAGTTCTTGCCATTTCCTTAAATCAATTTTCAAAATTAATAACTGCATCTCATGACATCCAAAGGAATTCGTTATTTTTTGGCTAATATTATTAATAATAAAAAAGGTAAGTGTTTTTAATCAATGTTGGGTTATTTTTTGTACTTGATAAGTATCAAACAAACAAAGTGTATAAAAACCAAAAATTAATGAAGCGTATTTAAATACAAACATTGATAATATAATTTGATTCAGAAACAAAAAGAGATTAAAGATATTGCATAATTAAAAAAATAAAACAATGAGAATGTTATTTAGCCCAATGCACCTGCTATTTCAGTCATGAGTTATGTGAGCATTACGTGATGATACACAGTTGCTTGTGACGTAACAAAATACGGAGTTTTTGCAATGACCAAAAACGTCATATAACTTTAATCTAACAGAAAACGGTGTATGGAATAGCTCTGGTTCGTTAACATGAATCTCAATAACTGAAAAATGCATGTTATTAAAAAACACTTCATGTTTTGAGGGCCATACGTTGATTGCCGGACCCTCGGGAACGGTGCCGGGCGGACCTCATGCTTCGCCTTTGATCCGTCCGGCCCCGTACCCTCGGGTCCAGCAATCAAAGTATGGCCCTCCCAACATGAAGTATTATTATAGTATTTTTCGGGTTGGAAAGCCATTTGCCATTTGTTCTCCCACTTAGTCAACCTTCATATTATCTTTGAAAGCGAGATATGTTATGATATCATCTGCGAATAACCTGATCTTTTATTACATGCCTGCAACATATTTGATAAATAAATTATAAGGAAACCGCCGGGGCAGTAAAATGCCGAACCGGCCCTCGACCATTCTATTTACAACAAAGTGATTGGCAGGGTTTTGAAACGAGTATATATTCCCTTTTATTTTATCTTTCCCTTCAGTCCGTCCTTCTCAATTGCCCTCGGGTCCAGCAATCAATGTATTGCCCTCAAAACATGTAATATTATAAGACTGTTCATTTTATCGTTGATATAATATAAGAACAGACTCTTGAGAAGCGCCAGAGGAAGCGCGTATGGTGTATGATATTTCTCTGCGAGAACGACAGCCTGTGTTCTGTCAGCGAGCCAGTTCCTAATCCGTTTTTTTTTGGCGTGACATTGGATGCCATATCGCCTAAGTTTATATACAAGGAGACAGTGACTTACTCTGTCGAATGCCTTGGAAAGATCCATGACGATAACATCAGATTGATTACCACCGTGTATATCATCGTGTATATGACTCACATGAGCACTTATCTCGTAAACCATGTTGTAGAATGTTATTCCGTTTTCTGTGTTTCATGATAGCACTGATGATAATATGCCCTAATAATTTACATGGTATAATTGTTAGTGATATTGGGCGGTAGTTTGCATGATCACTCTACTTGCCTTTTTTAACCGGAGTTGTGTCATTTAACCTCAAATCTTCACCTTTTTTGCCTGTTTCATACAGGCGCTTGTAGATAGTAGTATGAATATGCGATATGACCGGTGTTTTTTGATAAACAACTCTTGTAGTTATCTTATCTGATCTGGATGCTTTATGATTTTTTAAAAAGAATTTAGAAGCTGTAATGTTTCATTTTCAACTTATCTATTTAACTGATTTATTATTTCAGAAAATTCAACATTTACATGTATACTGTAACATTTATAGTAGCAACTGCGATGTTTGAATCCAATGATTGAATTTGCTATTGATGGTCCGTGAAAGCCGTGTGGCTTATTTCCAATGGGATCCTTGTATAGTTATTTTGATATCATCCATGCATGGGTATTTAGGGTGTAGTGTGAGGTTTGCGGTTTCTGTCACCCCCAGAGCTTGTAAATATTTTTTCAAGATGTTCGTTTAGTCGATTAGCCTTTCCCTTACTGCTATCCGCATGTTTACCATTTGCATTTAGTGGTTGTATACAGAATCTTTTAAAATTGTGTTTAATGAATGTCAAAAAGCGCATCGTCTTTGCTTTACTAAATCAGTGCTTCTCACTGACTGCCCTGTCAAGGCCCTGAGCAGGCGCGGATTTAGTTTAGAGGGCGCGCAACAGCCCCACACCCCCTTCGCCACTACATGCTATATAACAAATAAATTGACACCGCTACCGGTTTGGTTTGATACTTTAAACTATTGGCGCCCCTAGGTTCGATATTTTCTGGATCCGCGCCTGCTGAGGTGATAAAAGAGAGTTTGGATAGCATTTTTTCATTCCATTAAAGTTTGTTTGGATTGCAAGAATATTTCTTTTCATCTTGCCACTTTTGACATTGAATAACTAACAAATTTAACAAGATCAACCAACCTTAGGTATGTTACTATAAATGTGATCCCGAAAATATTGTAAGCCAAATCTTTCTTTAAAATTATCCATATCAATCAATTGATCATCACTTTATTCAGATTTCAATATAACAAGCACAAACATACAACAATTATTTACAGTTTTGTAACACAAACCACTATATACAAATATGTACTGAAGAGTGTGTACACTTGACAGCTGATGACATAGAAAAAATAAAATGAGAAGGGCATTGGCTTGAAGTAGAACCTTTAGAATGCAAGCCCTTACACAATCAAATATTCGCTTGAGTGAGACTAAAGTGCAGTAAATTTGTGGGTTTCTAAGTTTTAACCTGAAATGTACATTCATAATTGGTATGATATTACATAACAATTTTGAAACGATTTGCCTTTAATTTAGGTATAATTAATCAAACTATTTTTGAGTAAGTTTTTGAACATAAAAAAAATTATGCGACAACTTTATAGACTTTGGCAGTTTATTCCATAGTGTGGTCGTGAAACCGATAACAATTTTGATCTGAGACTTGTTCGAGTATACTTATTTCTAAGTTTGTCTTTTGACCTTTTAACATGAACCTGTTTTTCACAATTAATTTCAAAATATAATTTTAATCTTTTAGGAAAGCTATTATTGTATGCCTGGTACGTTATTAACAAGTTTTTTTTGTATCTAACAATATGAGCAAACCTAAGGATATGCATATTTTGAAACAGATTGCTTGTGTGGCAATAACGATATACTTTATGAATAATATTTTTTTTTGTACAACCGTCAATTTAATTAAATTAGTTGGTACGTATTTGCCCATATTTCACTGCAGTAGTTCAAGTGAGGTATGAAGAGCTAGTTATATAATCGTACAAGAACATTATAATTAACCAAATTGCGATCTTGATAAATAGCTGAAATACATTTGGATAACTTCTTTGTTACGCTGTCAATGTTTTGTGACCAGTTAAGCGTCAAATCAATTAACATGCATATAAATTATGTAAAAGCAACTCTTTCTATCTCGTTTTCATCTATCATAACTTTTTCGTATACATTTTTGTTATATCCAAAGACCATAAAATGTATTTCGGCTACATTTAATGACATTGATTTTATTTTTATTCACTCAGACAGTTTAAATATACAATTCACAATAGTTTTAATTGCATCTTTAGAACAAATACATAAAAACAGAGTGTTTTGCATTAACTGTTTTATCGAATTTTGATACAATGAAATCTGAGGCGTAATTCTTATGCATAATCTTTAGATTCAACAGTTTAGTTTTTTTTTACGATTTTAATAATGTATTTTGTTTTGATCAGTATTCCACACTACTGTGAGTCTGAAAAAATGTTAAATTGTCTTTGCTCCATCTTTCATTGTGTCTTTGCGCCGCTTGAATGGCAGCATAAAAAAATAAAAGCGGACAAACAATTAATTAACATAGGAAAACGTCTCTTTTACATAAAACTTTTTAGATATATGGATACAGCTTAAATCGGAGAATATAACTGACAATAGTTTACACAAAAACAAGGGATTTTGAAAATAATTATTTTTAGCATAAAACTGTAAGAATGCTAGTGGCTATCTTAGGTATCTTAGGTATTTTGTTAGAGCTGTGTCTCAACGGATTATCGATACCTAAAGGGTACATGGCTTCTACAACCAATCTGATTGAAATGTCAAACATAGTATTAATCAAAACAATGGATGTAGCTATAGTTGAAGGGAACTTTTGGACTTGAGAAATAATAGGGCCTATGCGAACAATAGTCTATCGTTACGTTCGATCGAAACAATAAACAATCTCGGTCTCAAAAGGGCTTTTCGTGGAAATAGGTCAGAAAACCATGTCAAATCAAGAATGGATAAAATTAAACAAAACATTTCGAAAATGAAACCGAAACAAAGTGTCAATTTTAGTAATCTGGTAAAAGTGCGATGCAATCTCAGTGATTTTTCTTTTGTTGCTCCATTCGGTCAAATTATGATATTATAAACGACTTTATATCAACAAATAAACCCAATTTCATCGCAATTACCGAAACATGGATTAACGATTACAACTCGGATATGACCATAAACGCATTAAACCAAAGGATTGCACTTTTTTACATGTGGATAGGCATGGGAAAAGCTGGAGGTGGCGTTGGGCTCATCTGTCCAAAGAGTTTGAACCCTACAATGTGTGCCTACAAGGCAAAATCAATCTGAGTCATTCGAATCTATGACAGTGAATATCAAGACGGAGCATCGTGCTGTTAGGATATGTGTTATATACAGACCCCCTTCCTCTAGTTTTCGGACCTTCTGTGATGAGTTTACATCTCTTATTGAGGACTTGAATAGTTCATCAACACCCTTCGTCTTGATGGGTGATTTCAATGTGCATTATGACAATAAAACCTCACCAAACACCAAATCGTTCAGTGAAATATTAGACTGTTTTGATATGACCCAGCATGTTTCCTGCCCTACCCACGTCAAATACTTGACCTCGTCATATCTCCTAAGTCGGATTCTAAGCTGATTGTGACTCAGCCCATAGCTGAATCTCTCATTTCTGATCATTTTGTAGTAGAATTTAGTGTGTCGTTTGTGACTTCAAAACCTCTCACAGGAAAAACGGTCAAACTACGAAAATTAACGACATTGATTTGATTGCGTTCAAAGAAGACAGTCTATTCTCGGATTTAGAATGCCGTCCTGCGGACGACATTGACGCACTCGTCGCCCAATATAACACATGCCTCAAATTACTGTTAGATAAACACGCGCCTATCGAAACCATTACAGTTAAAGACAAGAAAAAGTCATGGTATACGAGCACAATTCATTCGATGCGACAACCTAAGCGCGCATTGCAACGAAAATTCCAAAAGACACACACGAAAAACGATTTGAACTCTCTTATTCAATGTCGAGATGATTTGAAAGAACTGATTAAATCTTCAAAAACCGAATATTACTCAGAATTTATCAATAAAAACCAGCGCGATCAAAGCAGACTGTTCCGTTTCGCCAAAACCATGTTCTAAAATAGTAAACACACATCCGTGCCGTCTGGGATATCGGAAAGCGATTTTAGTGATCAACTTAACGATTTTTCATCTCGAAAATCGATAAAATAAGGTCCGAATTAAGTGTATCAGATGATACAAAGTGTCATGAATTCGACAAAACGCTGTCCGGCGCTGTCCGGTCGCCCTTAAAGCGCTTCAGCCAAGTAACAGAACACCAGGTAGAGAAGATGGTTACCCGTTCGGCTCCTAAAACGTGCGATTTGGACTCTATTCCAACCAAATTTCTCAAGCAATGTGCCACTGAGCTTGTGCCTATTGTGACTAAAATCATCAACAAGTCCGTAGAACATGCGAAAATGCCGAAAGAACTCAAACGCGCGACGGTTTCTCCTCGTATAAAGAAACCAAATCTTCCGCCCGAGCCAAAATCATACCGTCCAGTGTCGAACCTTCCCTATATATCGAAACTGATCGAAGAAGCAGTTCTAAATCAACTTGTTGCCCATTTTCTGAGCAACGATCTCAATGAGCCATATCAATGTGGATACAAGTCAAATCATAGCACAGAAACTGCCCTACTCTTTATAACGGATAGTCTTTTGCAATGCATGGATCGCAATGAAGCCGTGTTAATCGAATTTCTAGATCTTTCCGCCGCTTTCGATGTAGTGGATCACCAGATCCTTCTTAGGCGATTAAACGTGTCGCAAGGCATAGAAGACTCTGCACTTAAATGGATAAAATCCTACCTCTCTGATTGAACTCAACAGGTGCGTATCGGTGACAGCTATAGCGCTATAAAGGAATTATCATGTGGACTACCCCAGGGAGGCAAATATGGCCCGCACGCCTACAAAAAATACACAGAGCCTCTAGGAACGCGTGCACGTCTCTTAATGATTTTATTTCATTTCTACGCAGATGATAGCCAATTCTGGAAATCGTTCAATCCAACATGCCCCCACGCGGTTGAAAAAGCCATTCGCCACCTAGAAAGCAGTATCAACCATATACTCACATGGATGCATCTCAATAAACTCAAAGTTAATGAG
This sequence comes from Hydroides elegans, assembly GCA_001703475.1. Classification (NCBI taxonomy): domain Eukaryota; kingdom Metazoa; phylum Annelida; class Polychaeta; order Sabellida; family Serpulidae; genus Hydroides; species Hydroides elegans. The sequence continues at coordinate 4,178 of LQRL01137257.1, read as the reverse complement.
TCTAAGACTTAATTTCTTGTTGTTGGGTCAAAGTCCAACCGCGCCAAGGCAAACGTCACACAGTTGCAAGTCGGCAAAAGCATCGTGGAAGCATCTAGAACTGTCAAGAATCTACGGATACGAATCGACGAGTCCCTATCGTTTGAGCAACAAATCAACGATGTAGTAAAATCGTTCCGTTTCCATCTCCGTGCACTATGGCAACTAAGACCGTATCTGAACCATTACAATGCTAAACTGCTTGTGCATGCTTCTATTATTTAAAGGATAGACTACTGCAATTCATTGTATATAAACATGCCAGTAAATCAAATCAACAAACTACAAAAAGTGATGAATGAAGCTGCTAGACTCATTACATATACCCCGCGGAGCGAACACATCACTCCGGTTCTGAAGAGTCTCCACTGGCTACCTATCAAACAACGTATTGACTTTAAAGTTCTGACCATAGTGTATAAGTCTCTTAATGGTCAAAGTCCGGATTACATCAGTTCCCTACTAGTTCGGTATGAACCCACGCAAAATCTTAGATCATCCGACCAAAATCGGCTTTGTGAACCTCGTTTCAAACTCAAATCTGCAGGTTATCGCAGTTTCAGAGTTGCTGCACCACGTTTATGGAACAAATTGCCCTTAGATATCAGAAATGCAAAGTCACTTAACGGTTTTAAAAAGGTTTTAAAAACTCATTTATTTTCTCAAGCGTACCCGTGAAATATTAATATTCTGTGATAAAATGTGTTTTAGTGCGTATCTCAAATTTACAAATCATATACCAAGCTTTTATCTATATATAATTTCACTAGTCGCTGTTGTATTATTATATGTCATTTAGTTCTTTTTTTTACTGTTATAACTGTTATACAGCTTCTTATTGTAGCGCTTTTATATTAAAAAAGGCGCAATATAAGTAGATCATAATAAATAAATAATAAATAAAAATTTCAATAAAGCTCGGTACAATACGTTTTGATTTTACTAAGGACCAATATATAGGTATTGATTCTATTTGTTGGATTTCCTTTTCATATGATAGCATTTTGATTTTTGGATTCTTGTAATTTTGAATGTTTGAGCTAGATTGTTTCACTTGCGTTTTCCATGTTTTTGGGATAGCTGATATAAGGCTATTTATAAACATGATATTGGTTTTTAATTTAAAGTGTCTTTTAATTGAGTGTGCATCTATTATGACACCATTTTCTTTGATAATATCATCAATATTGTTGATTTGTTTATTAGATATTTCGTTATTGAAACATGCTTCATCGTTTATCTTGATATGTTTATTGTACCAGAAACATTGGCATATGATGTCTGTAGTGTGTTTAGGTTCGCGTTGTGCCTTGTACCAGTAATCTAGTATCTGTTGATAGAAAATTGGTATAGCTCTGAATAATCGATTCGTTTCCATGGTCAATGAAAGTGTAAAAGGTATGTTTTGCTTTGGTAAGTATTCGGCTAGGAACATTGCGCTTAGAGAGGTTGGATGATTAAACAGTCGTTTCACCCATACAATGTGTTGGGCTTTCATGAATTATCTGTAGTCTAAATGTCGTAGCCCGCGGTCTTTATAGTCTTGTATGATAACATCTTTTTGTATCCAACGCCTCGAGTGACTCCAAATAAAAGAAGTTAATTCATTACATATTGTTTCGATAAACCATTCGAGAGTCCACAAGACATTAGTTACATAGATTATTTTTGGCAAAGCTTGACCTTTGACTATACATTTCTTTCCACATAAAGTTAGTTGATGTTTGGACTATTAGTCAGCACGGCTTTAAATTCTTTCAACTGGTCTCTAATGTTTGTATTGTTTATAGTCTCTACATTATTGAAATAGCGAATGACAGTTAATTAACGTTAAAGCGTATACTAAGCTTTCACTGTTTAATGCTCATTTCTTTACAAAAGTTAGAGACATTGAAACTGGACTTTAAAATATCTGTATCTTCTGCAAAAAGCACATATTTAACCAAATCAGAAACATTACACAGAGCGTTGATATAAAGAATAAAACACTTGGGACCTAACACGGAGCCCTTTGGTACTC
>LQRL01137247.1:5551-18847 GCA_001703475.1 Hydroides elegans | reverse complement strand
AACGCTTTATTATCATTGTTAAAGCTAAATCTTCAGATAATTGCCTTAAATGTAAATGAACAAAAGAAACTCATATTTAATATGTTGTATAAGAATACGAGAATATCCATGTGGTTGAATCATACCAATCCTTATGTCATAACTTTCTCCTTACTATAATCTAATCATCTTACTTATTTTTCGTTTTATTTTGTTCCCTTATTTTAGATAATCGAAAACGATTTTAATCTTTAATCTTATATTTTCATCAAAAACTTATTTGCCTTTTTCTATTTAATGAGGGCGTCCATAAAATAGGGTTATCCTCAACCTGTCACGACTTAATTGACATGACATTCGGCTAGCAATCAGGCTACATTAATGTGTTTGCGGAGAGGATATGGGGGAGGGGGGCTGCTGCCTATATTTCAGGCTCGATTGAAAAGCTTGACGTGTACATTTATCAATATGATTGTGATATTTTTTCTTAAGTATAAGAATTGTTTTATTCATAATGTGATAATAGAATACGGATTCATAAATATATCCAAATGTTGTATACTATAACAATAAATATCAAACAGAAATTATTACCCAATTAAGAAACATTTCAATTTTAATATGTTTAGATAATTTAATGGTCATGTAACATTCATTTGATAAAGTGAACAAATATAAATGCAATAGTTTGATAACACACGTGGTCTTATTTGAAAATATATAAAACTTCTAGAATGTAATATGTGCCTCCCCCCCCAAGTTCTACATGCGGTCTGAGAATTCTCAATATCTTCAGTAGTCTAGATTCCACTTGATTAGAATTTCTATCATATAAACAATGTCTCGTGTTTGGGTCATTGTCAAGGTATGGTATGTTATGATAATTATTAGCCATAGAAGGTGCGACTCACTGTAGACACAAGCTATTGTCTTAAATAGACCCCCTATTGACTACCAATAGAATTCAGTCGGTTTTCGAATGCACACAATTATTTCAACACGAAAAAGCGAAAAATATTCAAAAAATCGTTTTTATTTAATATCTTTTGTATTTAAAAACATTGAAATATGTAATTTTGTAAATAGCCCGCCTTTTTTATAATAAATTTGCAATGCAAAAACATTTAACATTGCATATTCCGTTTAAGAGATATAAGGCCATGAACTGAATCTTAACTTTCTGCGGTCCCTTTAGGCATCTATCTTGTCCGAATGACGTTATAAACAATTTCAACTCTTTATTACGAAAGACCGATAGTGCCACTGTTTCGTTGCTTCGTACTTTATCGCTAGAGCCTTATTGAAATATAAATTACTGATTAATCATATGAACTAATCAGACGCTAAGTAGTGACGTTAAATATACATCAAAATAAATTGGTAATGCCGAGTAGTGTGGCCTAAGTACAAATTATAGTTTGTACAATTACAATAATATAAAAATGGGGATATATGTTATCAAAAAAAAACTAATGAATAAACAATGAATATGAAACTTATGAATATACAAATTATGAATTATAGAATCGATAAAATAAAGGGGATTTGTGTTTTAGAAAAAAACAACAAAGATCAAAGACAAATTAGCAAACGCTTTCAAAGAATCAAAGTAGCCAATATGATATTCTTGTTTATAATTTGATATTGAATATTCCTCATTTTCAATACAATTGCTATATGTTGTTTTGACTGTTTGATTCCTAAAATTATTTAATCGATTTATTCTTCTGTGTACAGTTAAAAAGAATTGATAAATATTGATGTATTGAACATGGAATATTCATGCGCATATGGGTCAAAATCAGAAGTAGCAATGAACCATGGGATTCACGATGCGACATCCACTGCTATTAAAAGTCTGTATAGAGAGGGTGCCTTGTATAAAGGTACTCATGCAATTAATGATTAAGTATGCATATAGATTTAAAATGTATAAACTTTTATATAAATCATAAGCTGTTATACAATTTATGTTATATTTGTCGTCAAATTTACCAATCACCAAAATTTGGCTTGATACTATTATCCTCGAATGCTTTCAATTATCATATAATTTTATCTTGAAGTTATGGTTCAGACATTTGTTGTGGACGTAAAATGACCACTGTTAAGCCATATCATTAAATTGGTTAGCATTTCATTTTAATAAAATGGTATAAACGTCCATAAATGTTATCCATTTCATGCGCCTCAATACATCTTTCAACACCATTGCGATCTCAAAAAATATTATCAGTGTGACATGATTATATCTATGAATTGAATCACGCAATTTCCTATTTTAAAACTATATTACAAACAAACTTAATACTAATAATAAATCGAGCATATTATTATCATATGAACCAAACATATGAACCATGCAATGAACACATTTAATTTCAAGATTTCTCAACACAAACTTCAAAACTATATGTCTGCTCATATTGTTAGATTAATGGAACATAATTCTAATAACTATAAATTTAGTTTAGTTTCATTTACATAAATATCATTTGAAAAACAAACATAGAACCCAAAATCATTTAATCAGTTAATTTCATTGTACACCGTTTATGGAACAATGACATAGTTAATTAAAGTATTACAAAAGTATTATCGGTCAGGCTCAATATGATGCGCGAATAAAGGGCTAATATTGAATTAATTTTTTGAACCCATATTAGGAGTAGCTTCAAACTGGTAACATTATTTGTTTGATAATAAGGCAATTGAAATCAATCGAATCTGCTTAAACGGGGCGTATTTTCATTTGCACTGCTTTCAGTGAATAATGGAAGCCGTGCCAATCATGCCAATAAATGCCTCGCTTATATGTAACTTTTGCTGTGTTGCTGTAGGGATTGTTCAATAGGGCCCATCCACAGTTCCCATACCAAAACCCTGCCCAATAAAACGTTTGTGCGCAACGGTCAAACCACGGGTCATTGTCAATATCCGGGGTACTAAAATTAACATTTCTTGCACCACGCATAGAGTCACCACCGGCATCCCCACTGTACTCACCAAGTAGCAGTTTGAACAAATCTGACTCACCGAGAACACGGAAGGTCGAGTACCGTGCATATCGTCGTTCGTTGCTCCAATCTTCTAGATCGATCCTAAGTTCGTAGGTAGTGACACCACCGGTTATTAAGGCTAGATTTTGGTTGCCTAGCCAGAGATTTCCGGTTAGGCTGCCAAATCCCTCGCGATACTCGTTCCATGTGCGGTTGAAGCTGACCGAATCATCTTGGCGACGTTGGATAACCAACCAACCCGGACCACCGTTTGCGTCGTCATGATCACAGTACACATCAATAGCTTTGCGGTTAGCCGTAGGACTTTGCGATGCTCGAAAGGATGATAGCGGTTCATATATGGTGTATTCTCCACAAGTAGTTTCCCCGAGTTCGTAGATATCTAGGCAGTTCTCCGGAAGGGTTTCGTCGTTAATAAGAGTGGGTATGGGGGCAGTGTTAGTTTCCTTGGCGTCAGGTCTGGGAGTTGTGCTATCGGGCACGGTGGTTTGCGCGGCCAGCGACAAAACTTGGTTCAACTTCTCAAGAAAGAGCTCATTCTGATTTGTCATCGCCAGCATTTGTGTTTCGAGTCTCTCGGTTTTACTGGTGAGCTCTTGATTTTGCCGAGTTAGTTCTCCGATGGCATTATGGAGCTCGGACGTGGTCGCTAGGTTTTGTATAACATCTCCTTGGCTTGTAACTTTTCGGGTGATCCCATCTATTTTAGTTTCGAGTCCATCTGTTTTGCGAGTTAGCACTTGTCGAGCAAGTTCTTCAATAATGCTATTGAGTTCGGTTTTGGTTGGTAGACTTTCTATTCCATTTGAAAGGAGATCACTCTGGCTCGTCACGTGTTGAGAAATCTCTTCAATTTGAGTTTCGAGTCCTTCTGTTTTGTAGACTAGCGCTTGATTTTGCCGTGTTAGTTCGTCTTTAATGTTATTGAGTTCATTTTCAGTTGCTAGGCTTTCTATTCCGTCTGACAGTATATCATTCTGGCTCGTAACCTGTTGGGAAATCACCTCAATTTGAGTTTCGAGTCCTTCGGATTTAAGGTTTAGCTCCTGATTTAACCTTCCGAGCTGTTCGATTACATTATTGAGTTCGGTTTTAGTCACAAGATGACGCAAGCTTTCATTCTGGGACAAAACTTGATTTTTCAACTGACCAGTGACATTCTGGATGTACGTTAACAGACATCGTGTATCCAAGCTAGCCCTGCTACAGCTTTGTATGTGTATGAGCTGTGAGGATGCACTATGAACATTAAGTACACAAAACATGATAACTAATAGTTTAACATCCATCTTTACGCAGTGTTTTCTTTATAAATAGTTAATGATGCAGTTAGAGTATATTACATTTATCTATAATCCCAATGATGTATCATATCAGTGCGAAAAACAATCCAATATTGTAAACGCTGTTCATTCATAATTTTAATCGAATCATATGACAAAGAAGTTAGAATCAATGCTTTATTTATGCCTGTTTACTTCCCTGTTGTGGATCAGCAATTTGGATCTCGTGAGTTTTGAATAAAAATTTGTTGCATAGTGATGCCAAATAAAGATGTAGATGTCAGTATATGAGTTACTATTATTATCGTTGAACAATGTTTCATATATTTGTTCACAAAAGTATTCGTTTTAAAATTGAGTCAATAGACCATATTATCGAAAATTGGCGGGCTTTTCAGATAAGTTTCGGTGGTTTGGTCAAATATCTCATAAAGTGGGTTTAGCATTTAAATGGTTCTGATATTATTTTAATGGGCTTTCATCACTGTTCTAAAACACAAAACTTTATTCAAATTTCAATGCATGCGTTCAAGAACATATCCATTATAAATCTGAAAGATGTGTCTGTGGCATGATCGAAAAGTGGCGAACCTAGGGTTTTGTAAGGAGAAGAAAACACCACAAAAGTGTTTTGTTTTTTATATTATTTTATTCTCTTATTGTTGCTGCAATATTTAGTTGCATTAAGTGTAGCAAAAATTAATTTCAAACAGGATATAGCCTTACTATGATCTCAAAATGTAACTTGGTTTAAAATAAATCCCTTTCAATTTTTAAAGTGCGAAGGACTAGGATATAATTTGAAAATAAGTTTAAAACCAAACTATAATAAATGTATAGTATAAAACATATATAACAGTAATTGCTCGACCGACTATTCAAATCACTCTGAAATTCAGCTGGCTCTCGTGATATTAACAACGGTCTTTTCCACATGATCAGTCAATCTTATCGGGATTATATTTCATATGTAATTTTTAGGAAAGTATCTAAATTCTTAAACGTATAAACGCATATAAGCGGATGTCAAAACATTATTTCCAGATTAATAATCGTATAATAATACTATGTCGGTCATTATTATTTAATAATTCACATCACGAGTGTCTAAAACAATGAAGTATCCATTCATGTTTCTTTTTTATAGTCGTTATGATGAGTTTTATATGTTTAAACGATATACTATTGTTATTTTATATTTTGTTAGATTTTATCATGCTTTGTGCATTTAATCTTTGAGAGTATCATGGTTCGCCACTTTTCGATCATGCCATAGACACATCTTTCAGATTTATAATGGCTTTGTTCTTGAACGCATGTATTGATATCTAAATCAAGTTATGTGCTTCAGAACAGTGATGAAAGCCCATTAAAATAATATCAGAACCATTCAAATGCTAAACCCAATTTATGATATATTTGACCAAACATCCGAAAAATCTCTGAAAAGCCCGCCAATTTTCGATAATATGGTCTACTGTTTTGTTAGTTTTGCATGGATCCTTTTTAAAACTGATACAGAAAAACATAATGAACATATACGAATGCATATGCGTAGATATTTATATCACATATAAACTTAATACGGGTCTTCTCTTCACATGTTGCCCATTTGTACACTATGCCTGTTAAAATAACACCTATGAATTGATGACGACTTGATTTTGTTTTTACTCAGTTTAAAAGTACAATCTACTGTCTTTTTCAATATTAAGACTGTAAAATATTATCTTATATGCGACGATTTGTCAAAGAAAGCAGAAAACAAGAGTTTTATTTCACAAAACACTAAAAAAAGCCAATTTTTATTGACTGACCTCTAAGATATTACAATATAATATAACATGATTAATCTTACATTTACACAAAGAACATGAGGGAATAACTATAAGGGAATACACCACCATCAAGATCTCATAACAACAATGTTTCGAAGCAACAAAAATACTTTCTTCTGTAGTTTTCAGTATTCCTTGTATTTCGGCATTTTAACTCATATATCTTATTCATGTAATCCGATTGAGCCGTTTAATACCTTGCGACACGAACCGCAGACGGTGGCTGGTTTATTTATAAAATCTCTTTTTGCAATAGAGATGGTTGCTTGGAAACGTGTGTCATACTTCGAGAATGAGTGTTTATTTCATACGTATTTTTATCTTGTATCGCGTCACTATAGTGATTGATCATAATAAGTTTATCTCGATAATTTCTTTTGTTTCAAGATTTTGATATCTAAAATGAAATTAGCACTATAGTTATTAATTGTACTTTAATTAACTCGATATGTCTATTATTCATGAAATTACCCTGTGATCAAACTTTTGCAGAATACAATGCTATAACATTATCAAGTTAAATGCACATATGCCCTGACCAGTTTTGTTGTGCAATATTTTTCATCTTAATATTTGTTTATATCAACAAAAATATAATAAAAGAAAAAATAAGCAAACAGACAACAACTTCAAACTGAAATAAGACGCTGCTTTAGGGAAAGAATAGCCCTTGAATAAATTTTACAGGTTTATGAGTGAGGAATTAAAGATTTTTTAAAAAATCTAATAATCCAATTATACAAAGGAGGCTGTCTGAAAAATTTACGTTTTTCGCATTTTATTTTTGATGAGTTGCTAGAAAGCATTAACAAATCTTGGTTAATTTTTAAAATCTGGACATTTTTTCAAAGATGGTTATATTATATTTTAAAATGATTAAGGATATTAAAACGCCATCTTTTCAAAACCGAGTAAAATAATTGTAATATGCTTACAATTAAATTGTATATGTGGCGCAAGAAGATGATAGTAGGGGAACGCCAATGCAAAATTTTGTGCACATATTTTGAATCTAAATGGAATATTTTAAAACAAATATCGCTTAATTTACAATACTTGCGTTGAATTTTGCAGCAATCGCAGGCAATATCTCAAGTGATTTCTGTCATAAAAATTCGTTTTGACTCGAGCATGGTGTTTTTTTCACAAATGGATGCGATATTGATGGCAATACTGGATTTATTCGTGTACCAGACACCCTGTATCTAGTTACAGCCACGTTATTTTATGGCATCATCGGCTATATCCTGTTTCAGTCCCCCTATGGCTAATTTCCCATATACGAAACAACGCACATCATAGTGTGTTAATCCCTCTAAACGGATTAAAGGGGACCATTACAGGATATAGCCGCATCATCGCAGTATGATTTTTTCTCGTCTCGAGAGTTGAATAGAACCATGAAATAAGCTATGTTTGATCAATCACTTGACAAAGTCTGTTGTATATTTTCCAGAATCGTAAAAAGGTTCTTTTTTGTAGTTATCTAAGTGCACTGATTTTATCTAAAGCAGGATTAAACTGACAGCATGATACATGGGAACGTTGAATGTTTACAACAATCTATTTTGTTTGTAATTTATTTTAGGAAGTATTGAAATTACACAAGAAAAGCAGCAGCAGCTGTGTCGCTTTATATTTCTTCTGGTAACTATTTGCACAGCGTTTTGACTAGCAATGTTTTGATTTCATATTTTCACTCAAATGATTTTTTTCTGCTGGTGACTTTTTATCCGCCTGCATTTTTTTGACATTTCCGCATGACTTGTACAAATCTGAGCGTAATCTTAAAGCTAACGCCTTTTAAAAAAATTAAAATTAAGCAAGGTTAAGGAAAGTGAAGTTGATTTACTCGTTTTCCATGTATAATTTATGTAGCATCTACAAATTAAATGTAAAGGGTCTTGCTCTCAGTGACAATCTTAAAATACATATTGAATTTCACATGTTTTATTTTTTATATACATCATTGCCATAAGGTCGTGGTTACAAATGCGTAAAATGGATTTCAACAATAGTTGAAAGGTATTTACAATGCAATTTAAGTAAAATTGTTATCACATTCAACGCTTATTAAACATTCATAAAATTTGGTGTCATTTGGGTGCATAAATATTTACATATAATTACATGTGTATAAAAGGCGGCGCACAATCTTCAACAATGGCGCACAGAAATTTCGCACAATTCTAAAATCCTAGAATGATCCCTGTGAACGGTAAACAAATCCTTTCAAGGTCGGGGTAGGGGAGCGGTATTAGATCATAGGAGTAATCCGTTGATCCATCTACGGTAATAACTCTGTGCTGAAAGCATGGGATTGCTGAAAAATCTCTGAATAAAATGGGACACCTAATGAGGTGTTATCTTAAGACCTGATTAAGATTTTTATGTTCATTTCAAAATTAAGATCAAAATAAACAAAAGCAAATGATCTTAGAGCAAGTTCCAAAACCAGCCAAAAATGAGGGCCGCGCGGCCGCAACTACGGTCTCATATATGCGACCCCTGGGTTTGTTTTGTTTTCAACTGGCATTTCCCAATATGTCAGAAATCAATTCTTAAACTATTCGCCGGAATAATCTTACATAGAATCTATCGGGTATATTGCACAAGTGCGTCTGGTTATAAAGGTCAATGGCTAAACCATTCATGTAACGAATTAAGCAAGAAGTGGTAAATAAGAATACTGCGCTTGACCCTGGAGGTAACGATAATTGTTTTCATATACCAAGGTTATTGATTAAAAGTTACCGTATAGATAATAAATCACTGTAGAGTTTACATTTTTCTTCAAAATAGTAAACTATATGGCAAAGAATCACATGCTAAGGGATTCATGTTATGTAAACGTTAAAAATTAAGCAGTCTGAAATATTGCTGCTTAGAACATGATCGAACATCAGACACATGGTTTTAGAAATGATATGGTCTTAGAAATGATATTAATATAAATAGACATATATTTTCACGATATAGATTTACTTAATGTATATCGCTTGATGTCTATTCTGGTCATATATTTTTGATCGGAGCCCTCATACTATCACAATTTTAAATCTAGTCAATAATAATTTTAAAAATCCAACAATGATATGTATTATTATGTCATCTCAATTAATTACTTACTTACTTAATTACTTACTTACTTAATTACTCTATGGTCTTAGAAATGATATTAATATAAATAGACATATATATTCACGATATAGATTTACTAAATGTATATCGCTTGATTTCTATTCTGGTCATATATTTTTGATCGGAGCCCTTATACTATCACAATTTTAAATCTAGGTAATAGTAATTTTAAAAATCCAACAATGATATGTAATATTATGTCATCTCAATTAATTACTTACTTGCATTGACGGTTCCCAAGCAAACCAAATATAGCTGGAAACGAAAGCAAAAAAGCTGCCAGTTAACAGTAGTTCTGTCAAAGTAAAATAGTTAAGATACATAAGACCATGTAGATAAATGATTCTATGGAAATTAATATGTTTTGAAACTTCTATCTTAAAGATAATGAAAACACGTTCATTAAAATTCTTTCAGGTTAAACAAATATTTCTAGGCAAATTTCAGCCAGCACCCACGTTGGAAAGCATTATTAGCCATTTCATTAGTCAATTAAAAACTGTTGTTTGTATGCGATATATTCCGTTGCATATATCATGTGCCCAAGAACAGTTGAACCAGCTGACTTCGTGGATGGATGCACGATGCAAGTCCGGAATTTGACTTCAAATATGCTTTTGTGATATCTAAGTTAAGAAAGAAATAGAATTTACTTTTTTGTGATCTATATTTTATCATGCCTTGACCTTTTCTTTAATGCCCTTTCTTTAACTTTCTGAAAATATGTTACAGCAATAACACTTGGGCAATATCAATTAGTACAACGTTAATTTGCAAATATTTGAACACTTTTTTTTACAATAAAAATTATAACATCCTCAGGGTACCAAAAAATAAGTATTGAGCTTAAGACTTGGAAATAACTTATGCATATCCCTTTAACTTATCCCTATCCCTCATGCTAATAACCGTAATGGTAAAGGTCGTTTGAGCATTAATCTAATAAAATTCATCATAATTGATATCATTCATTATAGGTCGTGGTCGCATGTTGATGCCAATCCACCCTCACGGCACCTTCTTTAAACCGCTTTTGGTTCAGGACGACGTCGAATTATGTCGTGAGGTCAATTCAACCGTCAGGTGCTTTGCTGCTGGTAAGAGAAAAGGGGCGGTCATGCAATCTAAATTTGACTTGTATTGATTTGCAACTTTTGGAATTGAGTCTGTGCGATGGTCGGTACCGATCTGTACCGATGCTCTAGTTGGTCGATGGAACCTTAATATATGGAGCCTTTTCGGCAGACGTGTCTGTCGTGAAAGAAGCATCAACTACCAAATTACAAACAAAAATAATAAAAAAAGAAAATTAATGTTATGAACTATTTTATAGGTTTATGTGATCCATTGTTGATATCTTTTACTTTCAGGAGACGAATGTGTGAACGAAAACGTTCCCCTAACCGTCATGCCCACGATATGGACACGCGAACACAACCGCATCGTACAACTTTACTTGATCAACCCTCATTGGTCGGCTCTTTCAGGTATGTCCTGATATAAATATGTGTTATATCAGGCATTCACCCCCTCCCCCGGATTCGGCTCTAATATATTATACCAAACTTACTTTGGTGCACCCCGTTCGGCGTGTATATTATGTATCATTTTGCCACCCCTGTCCGTTTTATTATGAGAAAACTAATGCATAAATGGGCATGACAGTAGACTGATACATGTAGATCATTTTAATAGTTTTTTTTTTTCACAAAGCACTAAACTGTTTAAAATTAAGTGTTAGGATGTCCACAGATTCTGTAAAGAGCGCCCTGCTAAAAATTGAAGCCGCTTTACAAATATTCATACAGTAGCTATAATAAATATTATTGTACTTTGGATGCCGTATCAAACGCGCCAACTAACGAAAACTATTCCTTGTCAAATTTCATCCTATATAAACCTAAATATGTTTTTCCAAAATGCCACAGGTCATATTGCGAGTTCAGAAATAACTGTAATTTATTCAATATATTTGTCACTTTAATGTTAGTTGATAATATAAGATACTTCGAGAGGGAGGTTGTGGATATTTGGAAAAGCAAGAATGAGAGCCAATAGAATGACAAACAAGGCAAAACTTAATTTATAGGACCTTCGAGGTTATTTGTCAGCGAATGAAAAAGATAGAATTATGTCTAACGAATTTCAAAACACAATCAATAAACAAATATAGGCATATATAGGCGGTCATTTCCCAAACACATCCAAATCAGGCCAATAAACATGGACTGTTTTGCGAGCATCCCATATAAGGCATGCATTATGCTGTTTGCCCAGGTATGCAGAGCTATTGAACGACATCATTTCTATGCATAAGAGATATCGCCTGAATAACATGCATATTGTTTATTTGATGTTGATGAAAATTTTAAAGAATTTTTTAAAAGACATTGACAGGTGTGGCAAAAATTGCCAGAAAATACAGCGTTTTTACGTTTTAAATAGACCAAAGAACAAACAATTTATTTCAGATATAAGTGGTTTGTTAAGAAATTTTATATGGTTTAAATACCCTCTATTATTTTCATCATTGTTATTTTTATGATTTCAGGAGACTCGCAAAATCGTGGTTGCCATGTTTCAACACGTGGTCATGCATGAATACCTGCCCGCCATCATGGGGCCCGAATTCATGCGTCGCTTTGATTTGGAGACCAAGGAGCATGGCTATTATAGAGGTCTGGTAGAGGCTGAATTTAAAATTCGAGTAGTTTGTAAATAGGAGCTTGTGCCAAATTGTGCAGGTCTAAAGGGGGATGGGGGTTGGGGATCTTGACCGCTGGGCTCCGGCCTGCCTTGATAATACAATATTTGAAAAATGAGCATTTTATTTATCTTAAAGAAAGTTTTGACGTGTAAAAGGTCATAGTAGTAAATCTAAACCTACTATTCTGTTGACGTAGGTTACGATTCGTCCATTGACCCAGCCCCTGCCAACGAGTTCGCTACGGCCGCCTTCCGCTTCGGCCACACGCTCATTCACGAACGCATCCGGCGAACGGACGAACGCGGAGACTACGATGAATCACTCATGCTTAGTATGGTAAGCATTTTATATAGTCCATATATAAGGAAGCTAGATTGATAAAGCGCGTTTCAACACATATTTTCTTCACGTAGGATAGTAGAGGAAAAAGGGGAGTTCAGCCACAAATGGTCTTACATATAGCGAAGTCTGCAAACAAGATTTGTTTCCAATATAGATGACCATTATTTGCGGAAATCTCATCTCGTTTTTTCCCATCCTTATATACATGACCATTTGTTGCAGACCTCGATATACCGGTATGTAAGATCATTAACAATCAATAATTGTTCTGTCATGTCAGATTTGATACTCTGTAACCCATTTTTATCATTAAGGCGTTCTTGCGATCTGGTCCGTCTATGCTTCCTGATTGGTATGGGCATGTGAAACAAATCACTTATGTTCACATTGATATTTTTATCGTTTTCAGGCGTTCCGTCGACCTGGTCCCGTGTATGACACAAGACGTGGAGGCGTAGATTTGCTTTTGCGTGGCATGGTTGAACAGCCTTGTCAGCAGTATGATCAGTTCTTTACTAAACAGGTATGAAGCTTTTTGAAGAATCGAGTTCACATGGTTCTCGCTACGCCTGAGTGAATATACAATATATTTAGTTATATTACTATTCAAATCTTACTGTAATTGTTTTGTTTTTGTTTTGTGGGAGGGCGTATGACTTTGCTTTCATTGACTTTATTAGTTTGTACACATATAGAACTAGTATTTTTACAACACTATAATTTTTATTTCGTCAGTTTTATCTGTGTATAATAAAACAACAACCTTCATTTTGCAGATCTCAAAAAGTCTTTTCACTGAAAAACCCCCTTTTGGTGAAGGAATGGATTTGATCTCATTGAATATTCAGCGAAGCAGAGACCATGGTCTCAGAGGTAATTATCCCTCGTGAAACGGAGGGATATAGGTTTGGACTTGTCTGTCTGTCTGTCCGTCTGTCCGTCCGTCTGTCTCACCCTGAGTGTGGGTGTCTTGTAGACATCACATA
>LQRL01137242.1:6961-30037 GCA_001703475.1 Hydroides elegans | reverse complement strand
TCTATGGACAATGGCATTTTCACAATCTAAAATACACAAGTTTTTTCTTCAATTATCTACATTAACTCATGCATTGATTATTTAAGACGATGCTGGTTATTAATTCAATCTTTTGTTTTTGGTTAGATGGACAGATTTGACTCGAACACGAACGTCCTTTTCATGAAAGCTTAGTTTAAAGGGCCGAACCCAATGAAGCGAATGCGAATGCGAACGCGAATGCGAATGCGAAAACGAATGATCATTCGTGCAAACCTACTGAAGCGAACTGCTGAGCGAATCGCTCAGCGAATCACTTTAGCTAATGAAACGTATATACAGGTGAAAAGCGGAATATTTTCTTAGAGTCGACCTCGTCAACTTGGTTTCATATATTATTTAATGTATTTTCCAAATTTGATTTCGGATTAGGATATTTTTTTCCTAAAATCTTCCCAATCCGAAACTCAGTTCATACCTAGTCCCCATATTTTTCTTCGCAGTCATTAATAATTGATATATCGCCAAACATATTTACAGGGTTTTTTTTCTGAATATAAATTGTAATTTTAGAACTCGATTAATCAGTCGCTTTTTTATTTTGTATACATATCAAGTCTTAGGAAAAGTAATCAATAGAAAGCCTATGAGTCATTCTTGTCTATCAATATAAGAATAGATCTGATAACGTACCAGATTTATTTCACAAATATTGCCGTTTTATATATCTATGGACAATGGCATTTTCACAATCTAAAATACACAAGTTTTTTCTTCAATTATCTACATTAACTCATGCATTGATTATTTAAGACGATGCTGGTTATCAATTCAATCTTTTGTTTTTGGTTAGATGGACAGATTTGACTCGAACACGAACGTCCTTTGCATGAAAGCTTAGTTTAAAGGGCCGAACCCAATGAAGCGAATGCGAACGCGAATGCGAACGCGAATGCGAACGCGAATGCGAAAACGAATGATCATTCGTGCAAACCTACTGAAGCGAACTGCTGAGCGAATCGCTCAGCGAATCACTTTAGCTAATGAAACGTATATACAGGTGAAAAGCGGAATATTTTCTTAGAGTCTACCTCGTTAACTTGGTTTCATATATTATTTAATGTATTTTCCAAATTTGATTTCGGTTTAGGATATTTTTTTCCTAAAATCTTCCCAATCCGAAACTCAGTTCATACCTAGTCCCCATATTTTTCTTCGCAGTCATTAATAATTGATATATCGCCAAACATATTTACAGGGTAAACACATTTGAAAATTGCTTAATATGATAAATTTGTCTATGTATGGGCATAATCTGCCACAATGTTATATAAGTTATGTATATAAACTAGCAGGATGCTAGGCGAATCGCTGAGCAAATAGAAAAAAGAATGGACATGTTCATTCTCGATCTTTGGTTAAGCGATTCGCTCAGCGATTCGCTCAGCAGTTCGCTTCAGTGGGTTTGCTCCAAAAGAAAATATAGTGTTGATAAAAAAATAATATTCGTATTCGCATTCGTATTCACGTTCGCATTCGCATTCGCGTCAGTGGGTTCGGGTCTTAACGGCGAACGATGCGCGGTTCCTCTCGGTAGTTTTAAGAGCGCACTTCTGAAATTACTGCACACTCTGCTTTTATTAGAATCTACTAAGTAATGATAATATTAAAAGTAATATGTTGTTTTCAGAATATTTTTTTCCAAAATTGAAGGAAAACATAAATAGGATAAAAGAATCGTCAACCAATAGATCTATATTATTATTTGGCCAAACAACGTATGAGGAATATCAAAAGTGTATTGAAATACTCTTTAGATTTTAGATTATTTTATAAGTGGTTGGTGGTCGGGTCGACTCGTCCAAACATAGGAGCCGGGTTGATAGGGTCCAGATTGGTAAGTTCCGAGTTGGTAGGGTCCGAGTTGTCAGGGGCTATTACAGTATTTACAGTCGATTTTCTATGTCATCATTCAATGTAAACAGTACATGGCAAACAACTTCGTTGGAATGTCATCCATTTTTGATAAAGTTTTCATCGAAGACGACGGAACAATGTCGCTGCAACCCCGCGATGAAGTCGGACGTAAGGAGAAAATAGAACGTCCGAAACAAAAATTAATATGGGCCGTTTCGAGTGTCGTTTCGATAGGATAAAATAATCGTAAACAAATATTAATAATTTAAGAGCGCATTTTGCATACCGTTGCGCTACAGATTCAGGTAAAATAGCGTGCTCTGTTCTTAAACCATCTACTCATATTTTGTGATCAGGAAAACCGAAAATTAAGGACAAATTGATAAATAGAATTAAGGAATCGCCAAAAAATATTTAATTATTCAGCCAGCAAACATATGAAAAATATCAAAAGATTAATAAACTAATTTCAGATTTTAGGTTACAATCGACTTTCTACGTCATCATCCAGTTCAAAAAGACCATGGCTGTGACAGCTGGAACTTGTTGACCTGGTGTAGTTGTTTTTATACAAACACAATTTACCAGCAATTATAACTATGTTAGAAAAGGACGTCCCTAAAACGTGAGCACGCTAACCATTACAAGATTAATTTACATTAAATTACGTCACATTTAAAGTTATTGCGGACGTGTTAATGTATGCCGCGTGGACGTCATATGTGGACATCATATATCGAAGGTGAGACGACGTCCGAAAATAACTTTCATATAAGCTGTGCCTTTTACCTAAATATGATGTCAGTTTCGTCGAGAGGACGTGTTAAGGACGTGCCATTTTTCAGGTTGGAAACGGCACCTCGACATTCGAGAGTTTCGTTTTTTGAACAAAAAATAAATATTCGCATATTTTCACATATATATCTGCGAGGTATCTAATCAACTCGAGTACATATACGCACCTCTGTCCGATCGACGCCTCTCGGGTAGCCATTAATAAATTGCGGATCGTTGCTGAACTTGTGCGAGGAATGAGAAATAAGTCATTAGGGACGTAGCAGGGGAGCTTAAGGAGGTTGATGGATGGGGTGCAACACGGGTGCGCAATGACACACAGGGGCCAGGTTGCGGCGGCGGGTCAACCGATACTGCATTAATTGCTTTCCAGGGCGATTAATCTTGTTTGCACCTTCAGTGGATCTAGAAAATAGTTGGGATTTAAAAATAAAATTGCACAATTAAGAAATTATAAGTTGAAATACAATTGGTAAACAACCTAAATGTAAAATTTTATGTATGTCCATTTGATCGATTGAAATTCATGGGGTTGATGTTATTAAACAAATCAATGGATCCAATAGCTTATTGATTTTGATGGTCGCGCAAGAGTGACATTCATCTAAAACGATACTCGCGCACTATTGCACTATTGCATGCTATTTTGCTTAAAATACAAACCCCTGAAATGCGAGCGCCATAGGCGCCTGTACAACATTTCACACGGATTCAAACGGCATTCACATGAGCATAAGCGTATCCCATACCGAACCTCGGACAGCCAATACCACAGTCGCTAATGCGACCTCGCGACAGTTTAGATGCATCCCTGAATGCACTACTATGAATATATATGCCAGTAGAAACAATTTGGACGCTAAAAGTCACAAAGAAATAGTTCTTAAACACTATTTTGCTATCAAAAACTGATTTATTCATAATCGTTTCAGAAAGTGAGGGCATTAAAAGTGTTTTTTTTTAGATTTAATATTGCTATTCGCACATCTAAATTTCACACAGGCATGCCTACACCATGAAGTAATGATGCTTATATAAGCAAACTAATTTCATTTAACTTTATCAGAGTTTGGTATAATGATATTGTCGCAACGTTACGATTTGGTTGTTGTTTTTTCAGCGACAAATTTCTAAAAACAATTTTCGATGTCATGCCATTTTGTGACGTTGCAAAACTTTCTGGTTTCGCCCCTTCCTTATCTAGAAGTCATATTCCATTGCACAGATTCCTGCTCCACACCAAATAAAATCAACAATAAAGCAGTGAGCATGTTACAGGTTATTGGACCCGATCGCAGCGGACACAGCAATGGTCACAAGGAGTTGATAAATAGCACTTTATCCCAATAGTGGATCACATAAGTGCTCCACAAACACAATATTCCCCTCCACTTGGAGTGCAGTTATTGCCCAGCTGATATAGCCAATAATAAGGTGGTCAGGAAGGTGGAACCTGTTGGGTATTGTTCGCTGTTATGGATTAATAAGCGCGTTTGAGCACCCGGCGGCCACGGATTTGTTTTGATTTGATTTGCATTGGCTAAGTTGCATTATGAGAGATTATATATAAATATAGAAATAATATCCACCGTCGGCTACGAAAGTCTTATTAAAGTAAAAGGGAGGATGTCTCACATTTCAGTCGTATTTCGTATAAAATACGTTGATGTTGCTAAATAAGATTTCCCTTCTACGCTACTGGTATGCGACACTAAAATGTGTTAAAATGTTATGTTAGCAAGATAGGAGATATCCGTCGATATTTCCATCAGACTTAACGATTATCCTCAAATGAAAAATGTTGGACATCTTTAAATATATATTTTTGTTTTGCTCACATTACTCGATGTGACAGATAGAGAAGATCATTTGGACATTCAGTTTATTCGCAGCCCCTCCTGAAACACACATATTGTAGTGGTCAACCAGAAGAATCGAATTTTCGAAGGGCATCCGACGACACATTTTTCAAAAAGAAAATTGTGAAATTGCATTAACACACCATTAAAATACTGAAAATAATGTTTGTTTGGAATTTAAATGTTGCTATAATGTGATCACTTTTTCCACGCCAGCTGGACTGTTTCTTTATTTCTATCCAGCTTGGAACAGAAAAGAAACACCATTTTCGTAAATTGAAATGTTTCGCACATCAAAAACGTGTTCCTCAAACTTCTCAAATCTCCAAGTTAGAAACAATTTTCTCAAAATTTCCAAGCCAGCTGGAATTTGGTGGGGAACACCTTTTTGGGGGAACAGCTCGTGAGGTCCTCTTCATTATCGCACTAAGGATCATGTGCGAAATCGTTGATTTTTCGCTCCCGTTCGATTTGAATGAAATTTGGTCATGTTATTAAGTTACATTTAAATGATAAAATGGTAAATTTTCGTTGGAAACAAAACAAGCAGTTATGCCACAAATGACCATAAAACATGGGTGGGGTATCCTATGTTTGCCCATAGCTGTGCGTTAGATTTTACCGTCCCTTCACTTTTTATTGTCATTGAGGCCATTTAATGTGAAAGACAATTTTCAAACTTAATCTTTATACATACCAGTATTATTTCAAGGTCTATTCCCATTCGATATTTCTATAAAAAAAAGATCAAACTGAAATAAAATGCTTAAGCGCACATTCTGTTAATTTTCGATTGATCTTAAAATTCGATATTTTGCCCTAAATATTTTTAAAAGTAATAACAAATGAATAAGATTGTTTTACATGTTCTCAACATCTAATTAGAGACATAATGTAGCCTCATCGTTCCATTTATAGAGAAATACACATCCTAACTCACTTCTTGTCTGAAGGGAGCCAATGCCAGTTTGTCGGTATTCCTTCCTCTAATACGATTATTTCAAAATAATACAAAAAAAATATATTTTATTAATGCAAATATGTTGAAACCTTGTTTTTGAATGTCGAGAGAATCAGTTTTCGGTATTTTGATTCGATAAATTGTTTCATATTGAAAAGCGATGTCTTATAAACTGATCGGAATTGTAGCTTATTTGAACATCCTTTCATTTATTTCGATATTTTTTTTTAAAATTCTATGTATTGTTATTTGATATTTTTAAAAATACAAATGTATTGAAATCAATAATAAGTGTAAAATTATAACCCATCCAAATAAATTGGAAAATTAGACGTTTCACACAAATGTTATAGAGCTTTGTAGTGAAATTTGATATTTCAATAGTTTAAGAAAGAGCATGAAAATTCATGAAAAAGTTCATTTTTGGTCAAGGGCGCATTCGTCCCCCAAGCTGGATTTTAGATATGATTTTCGCATGTATATTATCTTTCATATTATATGAAATTCAGCTTGGGGGACGAATGCGCCCTTGACCAAACTTTGGTTTATACCGCATAAAGTACGGTTTTGTAAATCCGATGAAGTGCGTCAATTTGTAGATAATATACACCGTTAAGTAATATTTGAACAATCAATCAACTAGTTGTATGTTTTGAAATATTATTTCATATCTATTTATTCACGTTTACTAAAAAAATATTGATTAAATTATTCTTAAACCGAGTATATAATCACGAATATTGAAGGACACCCTAAAATTATCATCAATTTTATATGCAGTTTTGATGGTGAAAAAAATGATAAGTAGGCCGAGTTGAAAAATAATAAAACTTATGTATGATTCCTTAGATAATAAGCTTTCAAAATATATAAGAAAGAAACTAAAATTTCGAAATTGCATTTTTATCTGCCTTGCACTTTACTTCCGGAGCATTTTTCTTATGTAAGTTGCACATGGTCCTTTAGAAGCAAAGTATACACAATTAACGTTTTGCTGTGAGCAATGCATATAGCCATGGTTCGTGATATCTGGCCAATTAGTCCAAAAATATAACAATAGTAAGGTCGAGTTACTTTTAGAAGGAAAATACGGATACCAATTGAGGCCAATCATCTCGTAGATTCTATTTGTACGCATACCTTTATTAAAAACAGTGGAAATCGCGGTCAGGCACTTGAAAATATTAATTTTACTATATTTTCTTTGAATTTCGCTGCTGATTGAGCGACCTCTACATGAGTTTATTTATACAATTAGAGTATATGGTGTTTTCAAACTCTACTTTACAAGCCGAATTTTACTCAAACATATGTACCTCCTGACAATTTCCCGGAGAAGGAGGTGAGTTTTAATTCTAAAAAAAAGGTTGGTTAAAAATGCGAATTGTTCGGCATTGCAGAGCCATAATGTATCTCCAATTATATTTTTGAAATGATTCCAAACGACTCCCGTTAGGCGAGTCATTATAACAATGTCAACAATTCTTAAGTTAAAACTAGAAGGTCAGTGACCTTGGATCCCCCGTGAACTTTTCGTAGATCCAGGATGGTGAGTTTTTACTGAAATTAACTTTGGAAATAACGAATTATTTTGCGAAAAAAAAAACACGATCATGTGATGAAATAAAAATCAGAGTAACATCTTGCACCAACGCTCACTTCTTTCAGAAGACATCTCTTGAACTGACGAGACAGGTTGGCAAAAGTATCCTCAAATTCAGGAAAATATGCTTTTATAAGCACGAGCTCATATAGCACATCCAAAATGCTTTTGAGAGGCAACTGACACGACCAGTGAAGCAAACAGATCATTTCATTACATTAAATTATGCTTATATAAGCACATCCCTTATACTTTTGAGATGCAGCTGACAAGGCCAGTGAAACAAATATATCATTTAACTTACATAGCAAATATGCTTATATAAGCACGATTACTTTTGTAAGCCAATTCCAACTGCACCAGGCTCCCCAGATAGGTGTTAACACATCTCTATTAATTCACTGATTAAAATGCTGATATAAGCATGATTGCCTATAAATATGCGTATGATTGCTTATGAAATCACACGCAAAATGTTTAAGGAGGGCAGCTGACGAGACAAGTGAAGAAAGAACATCATTTCACGTATCTAAAAAATAATATGCTCATATAAGCATGTTTGCTCATATAAGCACATATACCACGTACTTAAATGATAATATCTTATATTTTCACCCACATTTCCTCATCTGAATATGAGCTTTTCGCTACTTTTTAAAGTGCTCCAAAATCGACAATTTTCAACTGATCGAGATGAAACTATGACGAGGCACAACTTCAGACCTTGGTTTATATGTGTATTAAATTTATAATCCCTGGCTCAATTCCTTCAAACTCGCGTGCGTTAACATCAGGTGAAAATGTTAAAATCGAAAATTTTAAAGTGTTCCTGAATTGACAATATTCAAACGATCCAGATAAAACCTTAACGAGGCACGAATTCAGACCTCGTATTATACGTGTATAAAATTTGAAAACTCTAGCTCAATTGCTTCAGACCAAACTCGCCTGCACAAAGTGCTTGGCATCTGAAAAAAAAAGTTGAAAATTGACAATTTTTAAAGTGCTCCAGAATCAACAATTTTCAACCGATCGAGACTTCAGACCTTGGTTTATACGTGTATAAAATTTGAAAGCTCTAGCGCAACTCCTTCATACCAAACTCGCCGGCACAAAGTACCCTATATCAAGCGGGACATACAGACCGACAGACAGACAGACAGACGGACAAGCTCAACCCTATATCCCCTCGTTTTCACGGGGGATAACAAGGTCAAAGCGTATTCTAAGGGTGCTGAAAATGGGAAAGTCTTCGGCCGCATAACTATTACCATGCCGAGAGAGTTGTTTATGTCACCAGCGAATATTCTGTCAAAGTCTTGTCAACATGATTTCATGCCAAATTGGAATTTGTATCATGCTCCATCAAAAACACAGCTAACTTGAGCCAAAAATAAACATGTGCAGCAAATAATTTCCGATTTGTTTTTGTTACTCGTTTTCCAATAACTTGATCTACATCCACCGCATCAATCGACTGAATAAATACTGAGACAAATTCTTCAGTTAAGGAAAAAATGTGATTTATCAACATAAACATGTAGAACAAGCAAAGACTGAAAACAAAAGCTCACCGTGCAACAAGCTGATCATCATTAGGCTTCATTTATATAGAAGCAGAGCCAAGTTGCATTGGGATGTGTGATAATAGCGGCCGTTAATGTCAATTATCGGCAAGATCGAGGGAGCTAACAATGGCAAATTATAAAATACGCCGTTTGTGGACATAACGACGAGGGCAAATGTTGAGAAAGGAAAAAAATCTGGAATCTGTGACAAAAAATGGAAAAAAAGTATGTTACACTTCGAAACAAAAATCATGTTAGTTATGAAAAATTTCAATAATGACAATATGAAATTATTTTACTGTGATATTTAGAATGCATTTATTTGGATAACTGGTTGATGAGATGCACACGGAGATATCTAAAATGAAAGTTTCCGGGTTAAATACAAATGCGCAAAATATTTTGATATCATTTTGCGTATGGATAATAAATACAGGTATGAACATCTTCCAATAGTCTTTTTTTATAATTAAGAATAATTAAATGTTTATATTTGGATTTTAATATCTAATAAATAAATATACTATTTATATTGACACCATAGTGAATATAAATATCGTGTAATCTAGATAATAGGATGTCACTTTCTCAGCACAATTAAATTAAACATTTATTGTTTACCTTTGGTAGCTAGTTGCGTCAAATCTATTTGTTTTCAAAATATTAGCGTAAAATTCAAATCAGCGTGTATTGCAATGGCAAAAATTATAACAGACTCAGTGAACATCCCACGTGACATGTGGTTTTGTATTCAAAAGATGGATCAAATATTTTGAAGCTTTTGAACTCTTTTGGAAAATCATTTATGTTTCCTTTTGTTACACACATTTCATGTAAAAATGATATAAAAGACTAATACATGTGGCTATTGTAGTCATTCATGAATTCATTCATTTGTTGATTATTATAAACGTATAGGATTTCAATAATTTGGTAATATATATTTATTGTATTGCCATAAGGTAAGCATATTGCTATACAAAAGATTGTAAATACAAAAATATATAAACAAACTATAGATCGCAGTAAACCCGTTTAATGAAGACTCTTCTATTAACCAAAGTTTGAACTCTGGTAGGGTGTAAATATGTCGATCTCCGGCCTGCTCAAGCGAACAAAGCGTTTAGATCAAATAATGCGACGAATAGGAAAGAGCAATTGAGGGGAAAGCAGCTCCAGAGCCCTCTTGATGAACGCAACAAGTGTTCCTAAGTGTCACATGGATTGACAGTTTAAGCAAATAGAAGTTGGTGCCAACAGTTATACGACAAGTATACGGTATGACGCTGTATGGTGTGACGAAGTCACTAGCAATGAAAGGCCCAGTTTATGGACAATGATATTGCAATTATGTGAAAAGGTGTGGAGAACCTCTATTTATGTCTAATATCTGACTCCTATCAAGTGTATGATATCTCCACTTAGATAGGTAGTGTGAGTTGTTGGCGATACGGCCCCTACCGCGTCGGTACCTTTTAAATACTTCCGTCCTCTGGTCCTACTTCGGTCCGTCCCAAAAATCATCGTTTTTAATAAGAGCCGAAATGGTGGTTGCGAAGTGATAAGGGTCGAAATGTCGATCTCAGCTCCGACCGCTTTTCGTTTAAGTTCCTTTTTGTGTTCAACTTATTCAGCTTATTATTCACAAGCCGTGTTCAATTCTAAAAGGTTAGGTAAATACTATTATAGCTAAATATTTTTAAAAAACATCCATGACTCAACAAAGTTTTCGAATCAAATTATATGTGTCAACATGAAGGTCAGAGGAGATTGGGTAACACTGGGAGAACATTTGGGAGAAACAATGCGACGAGGGACAACAGAGACAATGCCATAAAGACATTGCAATTTTGTTTTCATTTTGAGGTCCTCTAGCTGTCCGGGACGTTGGAACAGTTTCGTCGTATGGATGGCATATCCATAAATAAACCTCTTTCCAATGACCACGTTCATATTTAAATAAAATGTTCAATATGTGTCATTCGATACGTAGACTTCAACGTTTAGTATCGCTCGATAACGTTTGTTCCTCTTTACTCTGAACTTATTAATAATTCCCTCTAAACTCATTTAGCAAAAAATGCTCAGAAATTTTACAATGATCCACGTTCTATCTTAATCAAATACACATCTAGACTCTACATCAATTATTCATGCCCAAGGGAACAAAAATGGGTTTGGCGTAGTTTGTAGATTTATATAAGACATATTGTTTTTTTTGTTACTCTCAAAAGGGCTATAAAACAAATAGGAACACGTCCATGAATGAAGTGGTTACAAAACCATTTTCCATGTCACGCAATTTCCAAAACGGCCAGATTAAATCCCCCGGCTAAAATCCCCTTATTTTTCCAAGCTTTTCCAAATCTGCAACCCCATCCCCACTCTCTCCGCCACCAAAACTGCTCTCGGTTTTATCAAATATAATTAAATATGCCGCCACTACATTACCATTAAAGGACGTCTGCATTTGTCTGTACAATATCGTAGACTTTTTTCCGTCCCGGCGCTGTCGTTACATCGTAAACTTTCACGTAATACTGACGTTGCTTCATGAAGTTATTGTAACGCTATGATCGGGACAAATATAGAGCATACCGATGCACTGCTCAAGTTATCAGACCGGGATAACATTTTAGCTAGAACAGTATCTTTGAGTTTGACTTGACGCGACGATGTGGCCACGTGCGTGATTCTGCCGACCTGGACAATTCTTTGACAATATTTTGATTATGTCACTAGACGTCTTGTCGAGAGTGGATATTTTGTCCCATATTTGCCAGTTACATTTGTATCTTTCTATCAATTTTTACATATAGATTTTATCAATACAAAAATGTTTCAGACCATGTTATTTGTTATTGGCAAAATTCCCAAAATGTGTCTTATAATACCCCCCTTATAATATTACTCTTGCTCTTTACCAGGTCAGCTGCATGCCACACAATATGGATTATCTGGCAATTTCTCCATCACGCACTTGTACTCCACCTCAGTTCGCTTGAATTGGGACTTCAATGTGACGGACAAACACCTGATCAACGGCTACGAGATATTCGTGCGTCCTCTTCGCAAGGGCGCTGGCTTTCATCATTACAGAATAGCGGATACGCTCAAAGGGCGGGCGGTGAGGACTGTGTATGATATCACCTATTTACAGCCGGGCACCGACTATGAACTGCTCATTTATGCCTTGGCAGAAAGTGGTGACGTCATCGGAAGCAGTGGGTATGCGGGAAGTGACGTCATTGGTGCTAGTGATCGAATTGTCTTCCGTACTTTGTCAAGTAAGTATATGGGTCATGGGCAGATCCAGAAATTATTGAGCTTGGGGTCCAAACATATAACAGCCGAATGGGAAATGTGGGGTTGCAATGCATTGCAATGTCCAATGGTACAATAAGAATTCTAACAGAGGGTTCCTCTAACGTGTGTGTATGTAGTGAGTCGTGTAGTTTATGCATTCGGTATAAGAAAATGATGGTTAATATATAAATATATAGCTTCTCTGTAAAACCCCTTAACACATTGCTCATATGAAATGTTATATTCAAAATAGCACATGATAATGATGTTGTCATTCCATCAAAACCCTGAGTATGGTGCAACCGGCCGCATTTTGGCAAAAATTATTATCTTAAGCCCTGGCCACACTGCCGATTTTCCAGTTGGCGATCGTCGCCGTCTCAATCGGAGCCAGTCGCCGACTAATTCACACCGGGTGGCCACACTGGCGAGTTTTTTGTCGGCGACTCCGGCAAGCTGACCCGCTTTTTTATTTATTAATTTCCAGTTTTGTTATTATTTCAATAATTTTGAGTTTTTTTTTCTTCGTGTTAGGTATCTTTGGTAATTGCAAATTAAACTTTATGATTTAATGATTGATGGAAACACCAAAAACTAATTACGTAATAAATTGATTTATCAAACATGTTTCCAATTTCGATTGACTTGATACATTAAATTGCAACACAATTATGACCAATTTTTCATAACAAATACTTACGTCACTATTGTGCATTGACAATTTAAAAATAATATTTTTCCTAGCTCAGCAAATTTTATCTTAGATTGAAAATAACATGTAACAACTTATTATCATATCTTACTTAGTGTTATGTGTTTGAAAATCGCTTCGCGTCGGGTCGCAAGGGTGGCAACACTGGCGATTCTCTTTGAAGTGCTTGCGATTGCCGACATCCACGATCCAACATGTTGGATCGGAAAAAAATGCGTCGCCGATCGTCGGCGACTGAGTCGTGAGGGTGGCCACACTGCGGCGATTTTTGAGTCGGCGATCGTCGCCGACTAGAAAATCGGCAGTGTGGCCTATGCATTAGAAACTACTGACTAAGCATAAGTTATACATTATAAAATGTTTCCAGCATTTACATTCTAAAAGGTTGTTTTTGCTTCCGAAAATAAAGATAGCTCTGGGTGGATTATAAATTGAGGATAGCTCAATATAGTCAAAGAGTCTGTATTTGGTATGATTTTCGGTTGAGCATACTGAACTTAAAAGATAGATTAAACAAAATGAAAGTAGTTTCAATTTCTAAATAAACATAAATTTATATTCACTTCATATGAGCTTCGTTATAACTCGCATGTCACATTGTCACATGAGATGTGACATTCAAACTAGGTAAGGTTTTTTTATGGTGCAATAGTATATATGCATGCATTAAATTGAGCATATTGTGTACAAGATCATTACATATATTACTATGGATTGAACTTATTCATATCAGGATAGCATTGTAGTATATAAAAGGAGTGACTTTAAATAAATTCAAAATGCATCAAATTTCGCTGTATCTTCATGAAGTATGTTACACAACCTTGGGTGCTTTCATCCCATTAGTTGTATTGTGTGGACTTGGATGTTTTGGAAACATTCTCGCATTCATAGGATTTCAACGGGAGAAAATAAAATCGTCTACCACGTATTTATTCCAGTGTCTCGCCGTCGCTGACACAGCATCTTTAATTTGTTTTTCAGCCATTTACGGCACTGATGCATTTGTACAATGTACCGGAGAACGCTACTCGCGATTTTACCGATGTCACCACCAGGGATACCTGTTCTACATTGGAGAGCCGTTTATGTTCTTGGCCCACCTGTCGTCAGTTTGGATCATGGTGTTTCTTAGCATCATGCGCTTTGTGGCGATCAGCTATCCTCATAATTTCAAAACCATATTCACTCTCACAAGAGTAAAACGAATTATAAAGATAGGACTTAGTTGTTTCGCAGCTTATGAAATGATCTGGTTCGGAGTGACGAAGGTTGGTGAACCAAATGAACTTTCGACATCTGTAGACGGATTCGAACAACTAGGGTTTGGAACCAATGCCTCAGAAACATTGTATTCTTCAGAGGATAGACCAAATAGTTCATTCAATCACGAAAATGAAAATTGCGTAACACGTCTTTATAGAAACCGAGTCGCCTACAGGATCTATGTAGAAGGATTTACCAGCATCATCCATGGTCTGACACCCACACTCACCATGGTGACCTTGACATTCTTGATGATCTATGCCTTGTTCAAGAAGGGTGAGAAGACAAGGGGATCTATCCAAAGGCAACAGAAGATGCGGAACATTACAAGAACCCTTCTCGTGATCATGATCATTTTCAGCTCAAGTATTTTATTCGCTTTCGGATTACAAGTGTTCTACAGAGAGGCGGAGCTGGCTAGTTATTTCTTTTCGAAATATATGTTGGTGTTTAACTCGAGCATTAATGTTGTGGTTTACGTTTCGTTTAACAAACAATATCGTCAACTCATATTGAATCAATGTTGTAACAAGTTCAAGCAAAACGATCGTAACCAAAATGAAACATCTTATGTGACAGTGACCGAATCGTCATGCTGAAAAAAAAAACGAAGTTTAAGTTTTAAGTTTCGGATTTCATTTGTATCCAAACATTTTTTAGATCATTCTAGCCATAAACTATAAAGTGTGATTTATAACAAAGTATAGTCTAGCATTAACTTTGTCTCAAGTGTCGTGGCTTTTTGTTCAACTAATTTTTATTTTTTTTTGCTTTTCTGTATATAGAAGAGTTTTTTTTGGAGATTTTTTATTTGTTTTTCTTCATGTAACAGAACTAAGTACAACACACAGCGCACCACTTATAAAGAAGAGCTTACGATATATTCAAATTTATTTAAATAAAAAACATATTTCTTATTATAAAGGGCCAAATAACTGACAGATTTCTTAAGATGAAGTAGATATTTGTTTATATTTTGGTATATTGCCTTTTAAAATAAAATATTTACAATTTTTGGAGCGATTCATTCCATTTAATTTACAATGATAACATGAGCTACATATTCTTCTAAACATACTATACTAAAACAACTTCGAGAAGCCAATTTAGCGCATATTGTTTCGGGAAATAGGTCGTGCTGTACAAATTGTCAACCAAGGACCAGCAAATATGGTTGGATTAAGCGTCCTATGCACAAGCATATATGGGATGGCCTTGCTGTTTATTATATAAAGTGCCGTAGAAAGGAAGTGCAATGGAAATGGTGTAATTGACCTCAGCATCTTCTCATCTGCTCATTCCTCTAAATGAATCCAACCTTTGCCTTGTTTACTGTACGCTTTTATTATATTATTCAATGCTATTATCATGATGGTTTTGTTGAATTACCATCTTCTCAGCATAGAACATTCAAACTTTGCTGCATCTGCCTACCTAGCGAGGCCACGGGACGTCACTTCCGGACGTGAGGAGAAGACATTGTTTTTTTTTTCGGATGCACTTTGACGTCTCGACGTCGATTTTAGAACTTTATTTAACAACTTCATATCGTCCAACTTCAGAAACTTTGGCGCGACGTTGGTGCAGAGTCCTTTCTCTGCACGAGACGAAATGGGCATTGGGAAAACTTTCATTAAAACCTTTAGATGAACTCGAACATTGTTAAACAATCAGCGTTTGGATTAATATCAAAATACTTATTTCTTTGCAAAAAGGGAATTTAAATGACTTATTGTTGTTGTCAGTGTTTGCTATTATATCAACCCTTGTATTTGAAACTTTAAAATTGTGTCACGGTTATCCGTAACGTGATTTTTACTATAGCGTAAAACCATATGAACATCAGATGACGCAGGTTTGGTTGATCCTCAAGGCATCGTTACAAGCACATAATGCTAGACATCTTTTTGATAAATGTCCTGTTTCCTATTGATTCCCCGCGTAACCGATCCCCTGATTAGGTTATATCGCGCTTAAATGACACCCCTCCTCCAGTGACATATGTAAAGGGCAGGCCACTTTTCCCGCTTTATTCCCGCGTGGAGGCCACTTTGTGAGATCCACGTGACTGACGTCACAAAAAAGCAACACATCAAAAAAGTATCTTTTTTATTTCATTCTGTACATTACTTTTCTTCGCGACGCTATTTCTGTATCACATTTTATATAAACACCTTGTACAGTAAAATAATTTTCTAGAGGGCTATAATATCCTGAAAACCGACATGCATCCATGTTTTATGTGACTTGAGGTAGCATAATTTATTCCAAGTCGTGAGTTGTTGTTGTATCTTACTGCTTTCCAAACAGACTGACCTGTGTTTTATTTTATTTGTCAAGGGCTCAACATGGTTAAGAAACAATGAAACCGAATAAGAAAATTACATTGGTAAATTTTGGTCGCGATTGCAAAACGGCCTTGATGTGGAAACAACTAAATAAATATACTCAAGAATCATTGCGTGCAAGGCCCTATATGTTTTAATAAATAATTTAGACGTCTTGTCTTCCACATCTGATGCGCCCTTGTCATTTACGAATCAAGTCCAAATACGATGCCAAACATCTGATTTTTTCGTAGCAAACTTTATGCAATATGGATCGCACGTAGTTATATTAAGAATTCTATTAAGACATGCTGTTTCAAATATATTATTTGGTTGCTTTTTGTATTTGTGAAGTTATTTTAATAGTATTTACCAAATTGTTTAATGTGTATTGATGTGATTGATTCTGCGATATTTGGTATGAATTATGGAATATTTTTACATGTTTGCGAAAATAAAATGTGAGCAGATATATAAATATATGATTGATTGTTTTCATATTCATTTTATCTTCTGACACTGTGTGGAAGAAACATAACACACTCACACTGACCAACTCCATAATCTACTCGATGGTAGCTCGATAGCAAAGAAGGCTCATAAGCATTCATGATTGAAGTGAGGGTGTGGCGTTCATAAATCACATCTTAGCGACTGTTGCCATTTCCGAGTAATTGTTGACATGCACGTTATGACCAGAATAACCCATTTCCCTACAGAAAAGGGCTTCCATGCCTAAATATTCGAACATGGTCCGTAACATTTTGAAGGCGAAATGAATTATTTTCCCTGCAATGGAACCAAATGAACCAATCTCCAAACCCAATGATAGAAATGAAACTTGAATTTATACTGTGTTCCATGCATTTCCGCGAATTTATATTTTCCCGTGCTTTTCGTATATTTGCAAGGATATTTAATCATAAAAGAACAGTGGAATCTACTACATTTCATGCTCAACAACTCTAATCCTCAGTTTGTATGGAAAAGTATCAAAATTACGAAGAAATATAATGCGTTGGATTTAATGACAAATACATTTATATGAATTCCAATTTACTTATTTGATTGCATATACAGTGACGCGCGGTTCTAACTTCTCATTATCCTCAGCGTTTAGCGTTTAGCGCTTAACGTTTATGCGTTTAAGGTTTAGCGTTTAACATTTCGCGTTTAGCGTTGTACGTTTTGTGTTTTAGCCTTTAAGTCAATAGTGAGGTTATGATAAACACACATTATGATACACTTGATACACCCCTCACACATACAATGTATGTGCAGCCATTGTTTAGCGTTTGGCGTGTCGCGTTTAGCGTGTCGCGTTTAGCGTGTAACGTTTAGCGTTTAACGTTTAGCGTGTATGGTTTAACGTTTAGCGTTTAATGGTGTAGCGTTTATGGTTTGTGCGTTTAACGTTTAGCGTTTAGCGTTTGACATGATAAGTTGGAAACGCGCACCACTGTATACCAAACGAGAATATTTGAATTCAGAGAAAGGATAAGTTTATTTGCATGGATACCTTCGACTTTACCGTTCTTATTGGGCTTCTGTATTATTGGAGATTCATGCTATATAGTTCAGTAATTTAATGAAGGAACCCTCTTCCTGTCTGCTGGTTTTGTTTATTTAATCATTTATTAGAAGCCAAACAGCCACGCCCATGTTTTACCAGTTTTACTGTGATAGAAGCACCTATACCGATTCCGGTTGTTTATATTTTGATTGTAAAATCAGTAATAGAATTCTAGAATATATTTAAAAAAACAAGAACATTTCACATTAAGTAATAAACGATAATTCTTCTTTTTTTGTGTATATTTTCTTGTTTGTAAATAAAAAATAGTTGAAAATATTTTATTGCTAAAAAACCCAGTAGAATATCAGATTATCCAGGAATATTTAATTACTTTGTCGATTCCCATACGTATCGCTTTATCATTATTATCATCGTAATTATCAATATATAATTGTTGACGCTATTATGACTATTTATATTATATATAGCTTTTCGCCTTACTATCTACAATGTATGTTCCATTTGCATTCAGATTCCGAGGATGTGGCGTTTAGTCGACTGACTGCGAATCCTGTAGAACTGGCCATTGTGATTTCTATCGTGCTCGCCTGGGCAATCACGTTTGGTGTTTTCGTCCACAAATGGGGAACGATTCGAATATTGCAACCTCGAGATTACAGGTTTGGTTCTAGATTGAGCCTTATTTCCTTTGCAAATATATGTTATTTTCAAATACATATGGGGGTTATGTGTTATAAGAGCATTCTTAAACTAATTCAATGGATAAAAGCTCGTATACCTTCAGGCGCAGACCAAGAAAGTGTTGAACTGGGGAACGCCTATGGTATAAAAAAAAATCAGAACGAAACGTTACGGGGGTATACCTTCATTTCTTGGAACAATATATAAGACTGAATGGGCGGGGATGGGCGTGCCGCGCGCTCCCTCTAAATCCTCTATAATTGTTCAGAACAAAAACGTTGATTTCACATCCAAAAATACGAGAGACGAAACAAAAATATGATGTCCAAATTACACAAATAAAAGAACACAGAAATGTTGGACCCAAAAACCGCTCCCTTTATTTGCTCATATTCCTATCAGACCCAAAAGCCAATTCATCAAAAGGACGGCAAACGACAATTCCCCGTCAGGGAGTAGAAGGTAAAACTAAATTGAATGTCACGATCTGTCAGCAATGTCCTAAAATAGTCAATAACTCATTGGATCCGAACGTGACCTATCCCGCCAACCTATACCGATCACCCCCTACCCACCCCACCCAAACACCAATATAACACCCACCCCTTATCCGACAGTAGTTAGTTTTGTGTATACTTGGGGGTTTAATGCAAAAACAGTGTCCAGATTTCTACTGAATTTATTTCCCCTTAACCAAATGCCCCTAAAAGGCATGAGGTTATTAAGTTATAACCTGCCCTAATTTATACCAAAACTCAGCTGTATCTCATATTTGGAAATCAGAAATTGTATTTGTAATATGTTTAATGGTTTAAGTCCAGATAAGGTGTACCACTATGGGCAGATAAGGATTAATAATAATCTAAAGTAACATCCATTATGCAACGAGCCCTTATTTTCTGTCATGTCTTCCCATCCACTCACATATGGCCCGATAAATCAAGCAATGATTTACTCGACAATTCATTTGTCTTGATTGTAAACAGTTGTCAATCGTAGGATTCTGTGCAAAGAGTCAATAATAATCCTAGCTGTAGATACATCAGGGAGTGGGAGGGAGTTACTTTCTATGCCTAGCCATTTCCAAAGAAACTTCATTTGGAAATGTCCAAATCTCTCATTTTAAGTTTGAACCGTTGAAAAAACGTCGAGGTCGCCAGAAAAACGTTGTCATTTATAAATAAATGTTTCCGTGACCAAACACGTTCCCCCGTCAACCGCAAAAAAAAAATACTCGTCCCCGATATAATTTTCATTCAATACACAGGGCGTAAAGGAAATTATCAAATTTTAGGCGAATCCCATGTGTGTCAAAAACAAATTAAACACTTATTCATCAATAACCATTTTTATATCGAACTATGATAAAGTAATAGTCTAAACCAGTGGCGCATAATACTGTTGCAACTAATTTATTGTATCCAGACACCAATTTCACAAATTGCAAGATAGTTCTTATGATTTTTTATTATTTTGAAAATTGCAATATCAATCTAAATATGAATAATCGCGTTAATCAATAATACAAAAAAACAAATTCCTGTTTAAGATAAAATACATATTGAGACTGCTTTATACTTAATTTTCGAGGTTAGATGGATAAGCATCATTCTATAATATATTTCTTACTTTTTCAGATGGAAACATACACCGAAGAACCTAGAAACCATCAAAATAGTCAAACGACCCACAGACAGCGTGATATACAGAAACTACTCACAAAAATTGACAACGACCATGCAAGAGCGAGAGCGCAAAATCGAGCGCATGAGCACTATGCCCAACATCAAACTGGACATAGACTCCACGCATTCACGCGAGACTCTCTCAACTGACCGTGACAACTTGGGAGTGAGCGCGTTGCTAAGTGGATTCTCTCCCGGAAGTGAACGCGCCCGTTTCCGCGAAGCCTTCTTACGAGGTGGCGCGCCCGATTCCACGTCGCCTTTGCCAACCCCGCGACACATGTATCCGAGCGCGCAGTTCGGTGGTAAATTTGAAAATAGCATACCTGAAAATGACGAGCGGTGTCCGCTGATTGCGACGGAGAAAATTAGAGACAGTGACGAGTCTGTGTGTGATAAAAATAAACGTAATTTGTTATTGGATAGAAGAGCCAAGTTTAGACTCGATGGACCTAATGAGGATGACGAGGAACATATGCAAATGGTGCCGCTTTTGACTGTACTCGATAGAGCCGCCGGGGAAGACGCTCAGGCGAAAGAAAGAGACGATTCGAACATGAATATAGATGAAAATAGGGCGGGTAATATGACGGAAACTTCCAATTTGGATTTATTTATTGGTGATAATGAGCAAAACAAAAGTGCTCCTCAATAAGAAAATTTGAAAGGGTGTATCAGAGTAACCTCTTTTATGTTCGAAAATGCCATTGACTTTTCATCAATAAATGTTATTTAAGTTATGATATTTAAAATGAATAATTCCATGTGATCTCAGGAACCAAATAAATTCGTTTGAAACCAAATATATTTAATCATACTTTTGGGTGCATAAAGAATTGCCAGGTTCAGATCAGTATTTGTTTTTATTCAGAAAACGTTATCTGGCATCTTATATACTCGACTTATATCCTGATTATCACTTTTAGCCGAGTCTGCATATCTATATTATATTTCATAAAAAATATGCAATTTCTATATAACCAGAGTACGCATTATAATTCTCTATCGGCACAATTTTCGGGTTAAAAGTTCATTTTAAAAGAAATTACTAAACCGAAGTTTAATTTTATCAAAATGCGTTTATCATTTGGGGATGCAATATACATTTCTTTTTTATTGCATTCTGCATTGCACAAATTGGTGTAACCTCTTAAAAAATCAGGCCTTTTTAATCGGACTTAGCCTAAAAAGCCGTAAACCAAGAACAGTTATTGATTAGAATCTATACCTAAATCGGCAAAAATAAAAATTCAAACGCAAACACGATAATGATGTATATTGGAATATATAGAGACATTTATTTTCAAAAATTGAAGCCAAATAAAAAATCTCGTATGTGCAGTTTTTCGATAAAACTACAATACTTTCTAAGATTCTGGAAATCTTCCGAAGTGTGCACCAATTCAGAGCAATACCTCACAGTTAAAGAACGGTTCTCCTAAAATCAGATGCACTTCTAAAACCACTGTGTAAAATTAAAAAGATCACATAGACTCTATGTAAGATATAAAAGTTATAAGCTAAAACTTAAATCGATTTACCACTATAGTATAACCATGTCAGGACTAACATAATGGACCATGTGCAACTTTTAGAAGAAAATGCTCCAGACGTAAAAAAAATTAAGCAGATAAAATTCAATTTCAAAAGTTCGTTTTCTTTGTTATATAATTGAAAGGTTAACCTTTCAGGCATTGAAAATTAGCTTCATTATGTTTCAAATCGATCTACAAATAATTGTATTGGCTATCAATACATGCACCTAGATGTATTACTAATTACTGGGTGTCCTTTATATTTATTAATTTTAAATATTCACTGGAGTTCCGAATAAAAATATTAACTTAACCACCAATTTAACTTATAAGGGTAAAGACAACATTTTAAAACATATATTTAATGGATTTGTCGTTGCGATATCAATAAGCTGTGTTTTTGAGTATAAAATGACAAAAATAATTTGATTTACCCTTTTTTGTGGTAGAAACCGAGGTTTGGTCAAGGGCGCAGTCTACCCACAAGCTTAATCTTATTATGAGAAAGGTTTTATACAAACAACAATCATATCTTAAATACAGTTTAGGGGCAGTTGTAGTCGTCGATTACAGTCTTGACCAAAAATACACTTTTTCTTGAATTTTCATACAATTTCGTAGACTACTGGATATCGAATTTTAGTACAAAACGCTATAACATTTGTCAAAAAGATCTACATTTACAGCACTTTCGGTAGATTATGAATGAACACTATCCGTTTGCATTAAATATTTGATTTAATTCCAAAATAATCGTTTTAATAACCAAATATTGATGAAAACATGCGACAAGGTAATCAAATCAGCTAACCATGGGGCTGGCTTTTAAGGAATAATGTTTGTGATGATAATTGTTAGCTGTATTTGTGTTGTAATTGTATATTCGTATTTTAGATATGGATGGACCCTAACTTCAGAAAAACGCCAATAGAAACTATAAATTCATATTAACGTCTTTATTCCAAAGTCTCGTAGGTCCAACTACGACGTTGGCAACGTAACGCAGTACGCCGGCCGCAATGACGTCACATCCGGCACCTGCCCAAATATACCCAAGTTTCCCAAATCACTTCCCAAAAACACCTGCTTTATAAACTTACTAATATTTAATTCACGAACTGTCTCCAATGTAAACATAAACAATGTGAACGATAATACAAGGTATAACAAAACCTCACATTACCCCCTTTTTACTTTAAAAGTTGACCACAACTTTATTTTATTGTTTCAGATAACAAGACTTACGTTATGGTGGTCTACCAAAAAGTCCCTGACCCAAAGTTCCCCGAAGAT
This sequence comes from Hydroides elegans, assembly GCA_001703475.1. NCBI lineage: Eukaryota > Metazoa > Annelida > Polychaeta > Sabellida > Serpulidae > Hydroides > Hydroides elegans. Next base: position 7,013 of record LQRL01137242.1, on the reverse strand, counting down.
TTTAAAGACATATTACAGAACAAGAAGAAAGAAAACATCATGCAGCGACCTA
>LQRL01137230.1:6988-29590 GCA_001703475.1 Hydroides elegans | reverse complement strand
GAACAATTTAGAATCTGGACCAGATTTAAATCATTTAGAGAGGGAATACATAGATATTTTATGTCAGTGAAATGTCAGTAATATGCTCTATTTATTGTCGGATTAGTAAACAAACGCATCTAGGTTTAATCCGTTCAGCGGATTAGCAGGTAGTGTCACATATTGCACTTGATCAGATCAGATACATAAAGGCTGATCCCTAAACAAAACATATTACCATGTATATATAAATAAACAATATAATTTTATAAATTTAAAGCATATTTTAAGAAAAAAATGGAGGGGGGTTTTATCAGGGGTGTGCAAAAAAGGGGGGGTTTAACGCTGGGGTTTTTTTTTCATGGGGGCGTTCTTTCCGGTTACCAAACAATAGTTATAATGACAATAAAACTATGGATATGTGATCCCTAAGTAGGACTGATTTGTAAACGAGCAGCATCGATTAATAAACGCATCGCTAGACAATGCCGAGATTGATGAATAAACGAGTATACATTGTTTCATAAATTTATTTATGAATAAAATTTAACCATCATAAATTTTGGAAACTTTTTGGGCGGAAACTTTTTGGGCCATGTGTCAATTTTGGAAACTTTATGGCCGGAAACTTTTTGGGCGGAAACTTTTTGGCTGGAAACTTGTTGTCCCATGTTGTCATTTTTGGAAACTTTATGGCCGGAAACTTTTTGGGCGGAAACTTTTTGGGCCGGATTCATGCATGAAACATGTTAAATTCTTTTAAAAGTATCATTATGGAAAAACACTTCCATACATTCATTCTCACAGTTACATTCTTTTCTATAGAAGACTATATTAGCTTCACGAGCATTCACTTGATACCACTTATCATTTAAGATACATCATACCACTTCCTTTTGCAAGCTTAATAATTTCTTATTTCTATTACCTTCACTTCTCATACATATCTTAATTTATTTACACATGCACTCTAATCATTCTGATTCATACAATCCATAAACTTGTCATCCTGTTCGGAACAAAAGAATAATTGAATTGCTCAAGTCAAATAAAATATACTTATCTTCAAATTTCTGATGTATAATAGATCTATACTTTTTCAGACAAGTAAAAATATTTTATCATTCATACAAACTCGCGTTTATTCCAACAGTTATTCGACCACTCAGTTTACAATCAATCTTATGTCTTATTCACTCATTCATTCAACGATTTCTAGACACATTTATTAATTTAAGCACTCACATTCAAACTACCAGTTACATGTATATTCAAATAATATTTTATGTCTCACCTTATCGGAATTGAATTTGTTTGGGTGTTCGTGGCGGAAGTATTTCGTGCCATAGGGCAAGTGACCGAATTTGGAGGTGGTGTGAAGTAGCTGATCGTACGAGTAATGCTTTGTCTTGCTCGGCTCCCACCTACAAGGATATAGATTATAAAGCATAATATGAAGACTTGGTACTTACAGTGGTTAACTCGACATGCTTAATCTTGGATGTATTACTTGCGTTTTATATCTTGATTCCTTGAATTGTTTTTTTTTTCATTCATAAAATGGTGTCTATTTAATGGTTTAAGCAATTAAAAGCATTTATTACGGGTCAAGTAATTCGAAACTTGAAGGTGCATTTTAATGAATTTATCATCTATACGATTCTAGTTACAAAACCTTCATTTTTCTAAATTTTATATACATTTAAAAATCAAACATAACATTAATTGTGATTGGATTATTGGATTTGTTAAACGATACATCTCGCTATTTTTGGACACCATTTTTCATTTTTAGTTAGACAAACACATTCGCACGTATAAGAGCCCATACCTCGTATCATTGAACCGCGTCACCCATTCTTCGTCTTTCATTGTCTGCCGCGCCTTATCCAGCGAAAAGTAGTCCGTAGCAACGCGGAGTGATGGCTGGAAGGGCTTGTATCGCTGCTTTTGCACTTCCCTCGGATCTCGGAATGGACCCTGGAATCAAATTGTACAATAATTTCATTAATGCTGCGGTAATATACTAAAGATAAACAATTGAAATATCAATTTATATTCTCTATAATTTAGTCCCATATTTCTTTGGTGTATCAATAAAGAAAAAAAGGATAAGTCTATTAAACTTTTCAATGTGCTTTATTTCACAGAAAAAAGGAATGAAACAGTAATCATATAGAGTGAGTTCGGGTAAATCCGGACATGCGGGTAAATCCGGGCACTTTCAGATTTATATGAATAACAATATTAATGATTATCAAAAACGATGAAATTCGATGTTAATATTAAACATATATATTTTTTCATATATTTTTAAAGATTTTTCTTTGAATTCAGGTATTTTAAAGTAGATTAATCCATTAATTTTTACCCAACTTTTGCAAATGAACATATCTGGGCCACATTGAGCTACAGATTTAAAGAATAATATAAATTTATCTTAATGCCCCCTTCAAAACGAAAGCTAAAAAAGATTGAAAAGTAGCCAAAAAGAAAAAAAAATGTCAACTGAAAAGTGATTTCTATGTCTTTAGTATTTTGTTACAAATGACTTGTTGTTGAGTAATTTAAACACTTTTCCGTGTCGTTTTTGTATATATTATGTGCTTAGAAAGAAGCCAAAACGATTAAAACAATTCATGAATGCATAATTCAAATATATTTCCATGATTGTGTTTAAATATATTGTCCTTTTTGAAAACAAAATGAAGACAAAAATTAAGTGTCCGGATTTACCCGAAAAGTGTCCGGATTTACACTTTGTTTAAGCAATTAGAGTTACAAAATCTAGGTTAGATAAATATTAAAAGTGTTATTTCATGTGTAGCCCAAAAGTGTCCGGATATACCCGAACTCTATATCATGAAAATAATTTTGTTTGACAAAGGTAGATATTGGCACGGATCAGAAAAACAACCAGAGACAAATAAACAAAAGTATATCAGTGAAATTGATATTTAGGTCTTATGTTATTGAAGAACAGTTGGAATTTATAAAACCTAGGATAATGTAGCGCCTTAGCACTCGTATAATTAGAAAATTGAGCGATTCCGTACCTGTGGTTTTTGTTGGATGGGAGGCAGAGGGCTGACTGGTGGCAAGTCGTATCGTTTGCAGGACGGGTCGAATATCGTGCTTTTTTCCTCCTTTTTGGGCGTTCTTGGTTTTGCGTTCTTTAAGTGGAACTCCTCTTCCTTTGGATATCTGAAACAGAATGTTATGTGATTGATAACAACAATATCAGATACTTCAAAAAGAGGGGAACCAAACACTATGAGTCAATTCCTTATCCTAAATCTAGACCAGGTGCCCATTGAAACCTAATCTAGATTTGGACTGTGGAATCGGCCCCTTTAGTCTATAAATATACCGGTTCTAAATCAATGCTCGATACTACTACTAACATTTATCTACGTTAGCTCTTTATGAGATACAACATAGCTTCAACGAAAACCAAATATGGTTCGCTAGTCATAAGTGCCCGGCTTCAAGCTAGATATGTACTAAAACTAAAGCCCTTTTTATTGATTACACTCACGGTAGGTATGGTGAGTTGTAAATGCCGGGCAGGACGTGTGTGCTGAGCATGTAGTGGTTCTTTGACGCCCACGCGTCCAATTTCTTCTTTTCTTCCTCCTCGCGTTTGATCTGTCGCATCATTTCCTGCTGCTCAGCGTAGTCTTCCAGTTCGCTCCTGATATGGAAAACGGGAAAAGTCAATGGCTGGTTAGCGACGGAAGAATTAGCATTACTACATTAATTGTTATGATAGGTTAAATAGTATAGTATAAGGGTTGAAACCCTCGGTAATTTCAAGGAAAAATCTTGATTACCGAGGTAGAATTCGAAAATACTGAGGCTAAATTCATGTACCCTCGAAAAATTACCGAGGCGGAATTCTGCCGTATTTTACACTCTGAGTCACCATTATTTACTAGCCACATTAATGTCCAAAAAAATGATTGGACGGTGATATTCAAATGAAGCCATTCTTGGCTTATAATCTGGCTTGCTATTGTGTTGAACTATCATTTGCTTCTCAATAGGTAGTTTAGCATGATATATGATGGTAGGCATCTACACTTACCTGACCATAGCATTCTTGATCACTAGACCCTCGAGGTACTTCTTCCTACTGTAGTAGTTGAAAACGTATTTACGCACGTAGTATCCTCGCCACACCTTTTGTACCTAGAATATAAAATAGAATATTTCACAACAATTTGACATAAGAGACTATGCATATTATATAGAAAAGTAACATCAAAATTGTTCATTCTATAATCATCCAATATATCTTTAGAGCTCAACTGAATGATATCACTCAACTAGGAGACACCTTTCTCATCGTATTATGTTTGATTCATCTTCAATCCCCTCATGAAATGGTGCTCCTCTTCTAATGTTTTGTAAAATCAAGATTTTGACCCACCTTTGTGGCTAATGAATTGTAGTAGTTCAGTTTCATGATGAACACCTTTTGCTGTAAACAACAAATGAAGCATATAAATGCACCAGTATAATATGTTTATCATTCTAAAGATGAATCTTCATTATCATAACACATTACACTATCGTATCACCATTGGCTAAAGCGCTTCAATTTAGCCGTTCTCAAAAATATAGGCGTTATTTGTTTCACGTTCCTTTAACATGAATGATTTGGTTACAGACACAATGGAACAACAAATATATATTTCATAATTTAAATGTATCTCATATGTACAAATAACATACCTTGAGAAGTTCTCGGTAGCGCTTTCGGTCTTGGAAGCCACGCCATCTCCGCTGTATCGCAGTGGCGGAATTTGAGAGAAATCTGAAGAAAAAATATGCACGCGTTTTGAACTCGGTATTTGCAAGACAAACTAAGGCTTTGATCAAATAATTCATTTATAAACAATTTATTATTCAAAAGTGACACAATATTGATTGATTATGTCAATGCACTAACTAGTACTACAGGGGTTTACCTTGGCGGTCGCACGGTCGCGTGTGCGACTAACTTTTGAGTCGGGCGACTAACTTTTTAGAGTTAGTCGCCCCATGCGCGACTAACTTTTTGGGTTATTTCGTATATTTTTCCGGGTTAAGTCAATTATTTATGTAGAAAAACATGTCGATTTTCTTATAAACTAAAATTTCGCTTGCGCCTTCGGCGCAAGAATTAAAATGTCGACTTTAATGATAAATCATACACATGATATACGTTAACATCCGTCGACAGTAAGTATCTCTTATGAGTATTAAGTTCGAAATTTCGTCTTAAATTGTTTACGTACATAGGAAATTATTGGGTTGCTATGAACACATTTTGTATTTGAAAGCTTGAACCTATTAATATAATGGCGTCTTGTTATTTATTACATTTTTTTTTCGCTAATTTTGATTTTGTTTTGGCTTCTATTAGGATGGTTTTACCAATTTAGCATACTATGAAAAGATTTCGTGATATAGTCAACAACACATTTCGCACGCGCCGTCGGCGCTCGCATTCTTAAATCTTTTATCTCAAATCATAATTCAACCAAATCAACGATTTTATTATAACCAGTGGGTCAAATATTGATTTGGTTAAATTATGATCTAACTAAGTATTATTTACATGCATCATGACTTAAAAAATCCGGGCGACTAACATTTTGGTCGGGCGACTAACTTTTTGGAGTTAGCGCGACCATCAAATTTCGGTTAAGGTAAAGCCCTGGTACTATCACTGGTAAAATGTACATGTATATGTTTGAAAAATCCCAAACCATTATATAATAGATGCCCGACGCTGAAATGGAATGTGTACGTTTTCAACACTTACTTGAGATATGCACGCGTGCGTTGACCCCTATACCATGCTTGAACATTCACGACCGATTCGAATTCAAGTCGTCTTTGCTCTTCTGCCTCACTGCAAAATCAAGCATGCAACTCTTTAATTAAGATATAATATATAATGATAAAATATAAATGAAATAAATTTATCATAGTATCACATTTTAATCTATAGTTTAATCACATCCCTTCAAATTGTGAGTCATCTATTCAAGATTCCAGCAATAAAATATATATTATCAGTAATATCCATATAAAATATACCTATCGTGACGCAAGAAATCATATAAGAAACACGAGCAGACCCGACCGTTCTTAAATTTAGAGGGATATGATATTTTGGTCTATATATATAGTATAGATTTGTAGTGTCTATGCGTCAAATGGGGAGTGGCGAGTACAAAATCAAGTCATTCGCTTAATCGGCGAGTACAAAATATGTTTGGCGAGTATGACACCAAAGTCACTCGCCAGTAATGCATGGCGAGTATAAATTTGTCCTTCTGTCGAACCCTGCAATAGACTATCTAAGTTTGGGGTTGGGACATATTAAGGGACAGGGGAGCACCAAAAGCCTAGAGGCCTTTAGTCAAATCTCTTCCAATACATGTACATTTAATAAGGTTTACATGAATGGTCACAATATGGAAGTGGTCGCAATATGAGAGCTGATTTTAAATGGTAAAATGTAAAGTTATCTTACTAAAGTTTTAATCCAAAAGATATCAAATTTATTAACTCTTAGCTAAAGATTGTACAAGAAACATCAAAAACATATTTTAAGCACGGTAACATTTGAAATTGGACAATCTAAATCAGCGCTCATATTGTGACCATCGCAATAATGTGACCTCCCATGTTGTACAGTTTATTCGAGTATTGCTGATTTTGTTATTTTTATGGCACTGGAAGTGCTGCACGACAACAAAGTCCAGTATGGCTATAGCCTTTCGGACTCAACGAATGAAGAATGAAAAAGAATGTGAAGAGAAACTCATGTTTTTGTAGAACTCTGTGTTGATTTGGCAAACGTGGCCTGCAGCCACTTTTGGTTCATATATTTCGGCAAAAAAATATATATAATAAATTCCCATCGACACACCCATTCTTATAGTATGAGTCATTGTGTGCCTATGGCCAAGGTGCATACCTCTGATTAAACGATTTATTTTGTATACTCGTAAGAAAACGGACTGTCAGACTGATGAAACGGTGGTTGATGTGAGCAAAAGCAACGTACATTTACAACTCAAGTCAACATAGCCTATCCGTTAGAGTAAGGATATATGTTATGGAACATAAAACTCGGTAGTAGCTACGGAATGAAAGCGAATGATGCGTTGTTTTCATCAACTTGGAAAACACTTGTTTTCCAAACTGAACAAAACTTGTGTAAAAAAGGTCAACGAAATTGAGTTAAAAAGACATGGTCGGTAATCTATTAGATATCACACTTTGGCCAAATATGTCATGAATTCAGAAACGCAATCTTACTTAATTCGGCGGTATGTTGCATCTATTATTCCTTTCTTTTGCTTTGCTAGTTTCGCTAGCGTAGCCATTTTTGATTACATGTCGCGAAGCAACAACATCTGCGCAGGCTCATATTGTAATAATCAGTCAGTTCGGAGAGTGTTGTCAACATCCTGTTTACGACACTAAAATGACTATGCGAAAACAAATTTTATGCTAGCAATCACTTTCTCTAATAATCGGGCCGTATCTAATACAAACGCTAAAATAGTTTTACTATATATGTTCAATTTTAAAAATATGATCTTGTATATCTGGCCTTTTCTTCCACTATCAAAATGTTATATTAGTAATATATCGGCACAACTTCGATCGTGAACTATAAGGTCCCCATGCGCCTAGATTGTTCTCAAAGGTAATATAATGGAGGGGTAAGTAGCATATGTGCGTTTGTTGAGAAGTGCACAGGTTCTTATCGGGATTGGTTAAGGCCCTCACCTAGAGAAAAGGGTGCACGACGTAGATGGTATTTAAGCATGTGTCTTAGTATGGGGGGAAAGGGACATCGACTCTTATCTATCAGCATTTACCGCACTCAAACCTCCATTAACTAGCCATATGCTGAAGGAACGTTCAGTGAGCATGCCTTCCAAGGGATAAAGTGAGAAGTGGATAGAGAGAAAGAGTTGGGAGAGGAGACATGCCCGCTTGATAGAGGTTTCATATGTCCGTTCTCTACCACTACCTACCACAAAATCTCATTTTTCCCAGGACCAAAGGTCAGTGGAACCCATTACACGCTAGCATAAAGCATTCTGAAAGCTCAGAAGCTTCCAAGGCCGGGTATCGGATTTATCCATCCCAGATTTTATCGATAAGTGATTTATTCCCACATGCACGTTTTGAGTGATTTTTTGTTCATGTTACATTGCCATATACACTCAACAACGCACACCGGAAAATAATCGTCATTATAGACGAACTACAATATATATATAGAAGAAAATGTAAACTTTGGCTTTATTTTGTATAATTTGATTGTATAAGGTGTTGGTGAAATAGTTGAATCATCAATAAATCAAATATTGAAAAGAGTGGTAGTGTTTCCTTTTATTCAGACAATTCATATGGATAATAAGTTTTCAGACAATTAAGAATAATTCAGACCGATTAGAAAACGTATTTTCTGTGTGTGAAAGTGCACATTTTTTAAAGATATTATTGCATCACTATTTCGACAAACCAGCTTTCAACAAATTTTCAACTAAGTTAAATATTTTTTCAACTATTATTCTTATACATTCATTTTCAAATAAAAATATAACGATTTCACAAAAAGCTAACAAACCTCGAATCAAAAGATAGCGTCACGCGATTAGATTCGGATGATCAAAACAACCCTCAGTTGTCTGACATTCTGTCAAAAATGCCAGAATTCTAAAGTGTATCTAGCTTCTAAAAAATGAGGATTTGTAAACAATCTGTAAAGTGTCTTTATGTATTTTGTAAAAGTCTGAGCAAAACGAAATGTTTAAAATATTAATTTCTGGAATATCTTTTATAAATAGCAAAAGTATTACTGCATTATAGTTTTTATTTATATATTTAAATGAAAGTAATTTGCCTACCTCAGAACTTGAATTATTTTATTTTTTTAGTTGTTCAAACAGTTTGATATAGCATCTGCTATGTATATAATTGACGCGTTTAAACTGATATTATACAAATACTTCAATTCTAGTTTAAAAAACAATTTATGACAGCTCATAAAGCATTTAAGATACTACGAAATAATAAAACGTAACCACACAATATCATGAATAGACTATGAAGATACACTTTATTATTTGCTTTCATATGCAGTCTTCAATAATTCAGTTTTCTATTATCTTCTGAAAGTTGAAATGGTGTATATTCCGCGGAATTTCGTTGGTAGTTTATTCCACTCGCAGGACAGCGAAGTGATATGCTCGATAACCAGCAGTTTGTAGATTGTACATATGTCCAATCAGCAGACTGTGCAGGACTGATTGTGATAAGCCGGGAGATAATTACCGAGCGCACTATGGATTTCGCGGTGCATTTCATAAGGCACAGATACTCAAATGGAATATTGGGTTTTTCTATTTAACAAACCAATGTCCTTAGACAAATGCCATTCCTTTGATCGACTCTAGTTTCGAAATTTGCTTTGTCAAAATGTGTTAACTATTATTCGAATCGACCTCATTTAATATAACAAGTGATTGTTTCACAATAGAGAAAAGGAGCCCAGTAACATATATCTTTTAAGTGCTAAAATACCACATTTAAACTAGCCCACCCATATTTAGCCAGCTTTGGAGTTTTACAAACACATTAAATGCGGGGCCATCTCTCTGGAACGCTCTATCTGAAAGGGACATCTTATTAGAAAACAATTTAATTGTTTCCTTTAAGTAAATGTTTACGGATATATGTGAATTATTTCAGTGAACATTTTGATTGAACTTGTTTTGAATGAGTTATTTCTACTTCTAAATATGTGCGCTTTCGCAGAATATTGTCTTGTTATATGTGACACTATAAATCTCATTAACATTGATATAAATTTGGACTCTTACATATGCTAACATTGTATATTGAGTTAATCTAGCAAGCCTATGCCTTAGACATGTGTCGCTGCAAGTCTTTTACAAGTCTCCGACATATAATTATAACAATGGTCATCCAAAATATAAAAAGGACGCCCAGCTACACATTTTTGTGACAAATAGAGAGATAGTAAATTAACATTTTGAAACTAGCTATATAGCCAATAATATATAAAAGATATATACTATTCGACAAATGCAAAGAAGAAGAAGTGTGTATTGTCGTGCATATGTAGTTTCCCCTCGACCAATGAGGTCGAACCATGGCCCACCAATAAGGATATGTTCCGTGGCTCGACTCGGCCGGGCCCAACAAATATCGTCGGGCCAGGACGGCCAGGCTGTGATTTCATAAAAGTTTCAGAACAATTTCCAAATTGTTAAACGTAACTCCTAATATACATGTTTGTGACTATTTTACTCACTATTTTATGTACAATGTATATTTCGATAAACTCAAAAGCCCGATCCCCTAAAAAAGTCTGCAATCCTTTAAATCATGAAGTGTATTAATTTACAAAATCTGTCGAGAGTGGTCTACATCGACAAGTTGTATTCAAACAACAAAACAGTTTACTATTAGACTTGATCCTTAATTCTCATTGGCACCACCCAAAATGCATATCGTGCAGTGATTAAACTGAGACAGTATGCTTTTGAAATACGAGCGCCATGGGCGCAAGCATTTTTAAGGATTGAATTAACATCAAATCATTCAATTAACTGGATATGGAAAAACTGGAACTTTTAGTTTAGCATATTCGATATCAATAATATAATATATTGACCACCACGGCGGGCACCAAAAAGGTAAAGAGTGTATTTATGATATGAATTAACCTAGCATAAAGGGAACAGTGATTGACATCCAATAACGAGTTGTTTATTCAGATGGTTGTTGTACCTTTTATTTCTGTGCGTTTAAGCAAGTAACTTCGAAGGAATAAATATGAATAGTTAGTTCTTCATTCATTGATAATATTAAGTTTACTTTCCAACCAGGTGTTATGTCTTCTCTTCATTTTAGAGCCCATTGTTGGCCTAGTAACTGTAAACAAGATGGCGACGGAAGGATAGCCCTTTATTTCTTTGCTCTTGACAGTTGATTTCCAGTTTGTGATAGGCATTGTCATCAACCATGGCACAAGCCGCACTTTTTACCAGTCCGATGGCTCGAAAAAAGCCTGTCGATGCCCGTTACAAGTAAGATTCAATTCCCGAACCATCTCAAAATCACGATTCACATGCACATTTGCCTTGATTATACAATACTCTTGTCGTCCGCCACCTTGCCTATCGAGAACAACAATAACATTTGGTAGAATCCAGGTCAATATGTCGACGGTCAAAATTTCTGGAGACATTTTGACCGTCGACATTTTGACCTATGTTGCCAAAATTGGAGACATTTTGACCGTCGACATTTTGACCGGATACCCATTTGGAAATGTAAAGCTTGTGTTTTGAGGGTTACCCGTCTGATACACCTCTGATTAGAGAAAATACCCCATATTCACTATTACGCATCAGAAGTTCACGAACAATTTTCCAATCACTTGTGGTTTGCATATTGTCAGGCTCTTGTCAGGTTACAAAGGAACACATGACATGCGTCATCCGTTGCTTCGGGAAATCTCGTACACGTGTATACGGGGTTAGGGTCTTAGGATAGCCGGGACCTCTCGAGGGTTCGGTCTAGAATTTTTGCATTAATTATTCAAAACAAACTACCTTCATTAGCTGTATAGAGTATACGAGGCGAGTCCATTAATTTAAATACTGTGCAGTTCCGAGCGGCAGCCGAGACACCGGTATATTATTATTTTCATTCAATACTCGTACAGAAGTGGTCTCACTTTGTGCACTGGTCACACTATGGGCAATTTGAGTGCCAAATGTCTATGTCATCTTTCTAGAATGTATATTTCAAATTTAACAGCTTTATTGACACTTTGCTGAAACACATAAAAACATCTAACAAATCCCATTTCTCACACCGTAATTATAGTCATTCGACCATAAAAGATTCGCGCTCATATTGTGACCAGATCATATTGTGACCACCCCTGCACTGTTTCAAAAAATGTGGGACCCTATTTACAAAGCTAGAAGTAGCGATATGTCTCGTACAAACAAGCATACTAGTTCCCTTGATGGAAGTATATGTTTTATATAAACAAAAATATGTAAGTGGTAGATCTCATAGAATTTAAACATGTTTCAGTTCAGAGTCAGCCCCTACTCAGTTTGGGGAAATCGCCAAATAGATCAAAAGTTTTTCTATGACTCGACAGGTGTTTTAGGCGTCTAAACATAAATCAAAATTAACTAGAATAATTTCCGAACGAAACAAGACTCTGTGAGTTGCTATTTGTTTAAAAATATCAATTTTCTTATTCTAGTCCAAACTCATACCGAGTTATCAGTCACGAAGCAGAAGACTGGCAGAGGCCCAAAGCCGTTTCAACTTACACCACAACATCCAACAGCAATGTCATCGGTCAGGTGCCTGACGCCACATTGCCACCACGATGGGATCATCGTAAGAACAGACCCAATGCAACCAGCGTTGGCTTCCTCAGTCAAGATGTAAAGCTTCTCAATGAGCCCGTTTGCGATGTATACACGGCGACCACGAAGAAAGAGCAGAACGCTTGGTGGCCACATCGTGTTTCTGATGACCCACATAAAGAACCCAAGCACACTTTGGATACAACTGTCCGACATGATTTCCAGTACAGAGGAAAAGAGGTGTCCAAAAGTAGTCGACATGCTTCAAATCCACATAAGAAACCTGCATGGGGATCTGGTAAGGCGTTTTCTTTTGAATGTGACATGTACTTTGTCAAGATTAAGAGTGTTATATTTCCAAAATACTGCTTTATAATTTGCATAATTGAAGAAATAATATCATAAATTGAGTTTTTCATACAAACTTTTTTTTCAGTGCCGGTGAACTTTTTGCGGGATAAAGATGGTAAACAACGCTTCTATAAAGAAGGAATATCGTATGAACATCAATACAATTGCAGACTTGATCCACAATATCCTATTAGAGCGAAGGTATGCTATCATTTATTGGTCATTCAATGATATAAAATTGGCGAAAACTCACTAAAAGGATGAAACTTATAACATGGTGCTATATTCATGAACATCATTCATATAAGGTATTCAAAAAATGTAACTGCATTTAATTTGATGTTTTGATATATTTGGCTCACACATGATTCCCATTGCTTTTTTCTGCGTTTCATCTGTATTGTCGCCCCCCCCCCCTTATTAAACAGTTTATATAGTCAAACCATTGCAAACTGTATGCAAAATATGTTCCTCCCAACAGCGCCACGGAGCCTTTGTGTGGGATCAGTTCCCGGCGACCGAAGTCGATCGTATGCTGCACCACTACGGCATCGTTGCCGACCGTAGCCAACAAACCAGCGCCAAACCAAACTCAAAAAACCCGAACGCAACAAAAACGCAGCCGAACGGCGGAGATGCATGTACTCCAGCGGCGCCGAAGGCGTCGTCCAAACGAGCGTCTCCGGTTGCTACGGCTGCTCAACCGAATTCGAAAGAGACAACCAAAGACTGTACGGCGACTGTAACTTCAACTGGCAAATCGGACAATTTGGTCAATACGGTTCAAGGAGGCGGTGGCGCTAGTGTGGCGGGTGAGGCTGTGCAATTGCCACCGATTTACGCCTAACGTTTTGACATGTGCGTTTAGGTTTTTTTAATCGGCAAAACTAATTGGAGAATTACAAAATTTTCTCTGTCAACTTTGTAAACGATTTAGGAAATCGGTCTTCGATGATGGACCTTGTGTTTACCGTGGTTGTGGCTGCTCAATTTTCTTTCGTATACATTCTATTCCGAGCCAGAAGTCTATCCGCTGATGTGGTTGATGGTCTTTTAAAACATAATTATATGATTATTATTTAAAACAAAACCACTGTAAGTACGTTTAAATAACTAATTCTTAGCTTATTCGTGCAATTTATTAGCGATATTTTTAATTTGTTCATTTGTGAATTTTACAATGGACAGGCAATGGGATATTTTTTTAATTGTCGAATCAGTATCTAATGTGGTCATAACAATCTATTTAGTTTAATGTACATTCTGTGTGAAATATAGTTTTCATATATTTCATTTGTATAGTCATAATGCATTTTTAGCATATATATTTTTTTAAGGGCGTTCGAAATAAAGGTGTTTGAGACGTGCCAAAAGCAATATATCGGTTTCTGTGATATGTCGATGTGCCAATAGTTTATAAACAATCTCGTATCATTATCAGGGTTGTAATTAAATAAATCAAGGAAAACTTGTTTAAACTGCTTTCAGAATAGTTGTTATTTTTTTAAAGATTGTTGTTATTTGTTAATGGATATGATTACCGAATTGGATATTATACAACAAGTATTATTATTTTTGAATACGCATACAAGTTATTGCTTTTTTACTGTTTGGGATGTATTTTTTTTGCATACATGTTATCGTGATAATATATTACAGTTTTATTCTTAAAGATTTAGGGATTGATATGGTTAAGACCAAGATTTTGTTATGAGATGAAAATCAATAATAATTTTTAAACTAAGATTGAAATGAAATATGTGTATGTCTTGTCAAAATGTGCGTGTTGGTAAAATACATTAACCAAACCCAAATCAAATGGTTTTATTTTGATATCTCACCTAAATTTACACTCAATCAGGAAAAGAAAGTCTCTAGATAATTTGGTGAGAACCTTCGAGTGAATCTATCCAAAATTGTTCACTGGTGTTTTTTTACTATACTTTTAGGATAGTCTAGGCTGATAGTTTAAGTTCAGAATCTTCTTGTGTTTAAGCGAAGTAATGATTCCCCTTTCATATAATATCATTTAATTCGCTATATCAAACATTTCTCTATATCTATGTACATTGCAATGATAGACGCTTTTTATGCCTGGTATTAAATGTTTTATTATCTTAATTGAGCCAATAAGCCAAAGGCAGGATATCTGCTCAAGTAGTACATTAATAACGTGTTTTGCCTAGAAATTTTAGGTTTTGCCTAAAAACGTTGATAAATCACATTGCTTATATAGTATGATATTACACCATTATGTCTATACATGTATGTGCCTGAGAGTTCATCAATTTGGCATGGTTATGCTGATGCGTTTTTGCGAAGCTGCCTTGTTTTATTTTGCAAACCTCATTTGTTCCAAAGGAGAGTTACAGCGTTGATATTGAGGAACGACTTAATAACTAGAGTCTAAGTAATTTTGCAAATTCTAATTATTTAACCCTATAGACAAGAGATTGAAGTTGAACTGAAGACGATTATGAAAACAAATGATTAATATTTGTAAATTTATTCATTATTTAAAGAACACTTCTAAATAAGATTTCTTTTAAACCACTTCTGCATCCATATTAAATAAAAAAGGCATTTATATCAATTAATTATTGAACACTGTCATATATACAAACATCTCAAGCATAATCTCAAGATACCAACAAAAAAAAAGAAAGAATAAGCCTCAAACACAAAATAAAAATGATAATCTAAAATTAAACATTATGGCCAATAGCAACCACCTTTCATCTTCTGATCATACATAAGTGTTTCAGTTACTTAATTTTCAACAAATGAAATTGTTTTATCGGTGAAACTAACAAGGCAGTCAATACAATAACAAACATGAGTTCGCTAATTTAACAAGTCATATTTGTGTTTCAAATGACGCAAAACTGTGTGCCAAAGACCTTTGCACCTGCTCACGAAATCCACTCTAATCAAAATTGAAGCCGCCATGTACAGTTGGGATCGTAACATGAAAAAATCTAAAAAACACATATCGGTAACGTACTTAAATTTTTCCCATTCTAAGTAATCTTGAAGTTCAGCAGATTCTTGATCTGGCTCCAAAATAACGGCTTCTTTTAGAAAATTGCGATAGATAACCAGATATCGGTACCACACGTCGATTGAAGCATCCACGGGAAGCCACAATTGCATAAAATCAATGAAATCATGTTGCGGTACGTTTATCTGAGCAGCTTCCCAATCATAAACGCATATCTGACCTTGCCCTTTGATGTTTCGTTGGCACATATTACGAATAGTGCAATCGCCGTGAATAAGGGTTTTTGGCGCCTTGTCTAGAACGTCGAATATTTTATCTGTGTTATCAAATGCTTTTATGTAAATTTCCAGAATATCTTCTGGAAAGTATTCTGGTTTATTTCTCATAATAGCTTCATGAAGACATGCAACATATGGTTTTGCCTTCTCGTATATTTCATGATTGAGTGGTGTGTCGAGAAGTGGTGCATATCTTTCCGGTATTTTGCTCGTTTTTCCTAGAAATGTGGCATGAACGTTTGCCAGACATTTCAGCACTTGTACAACGTCATCATGTGGCCATTTTTCTGGAGACTCTCCGAAATTCAAATGAGAATATCCATTGGTAGGTGACGTAAAATTGTCCATGACATAGGCATAAATGTGCCTTTCCTTGTCTTCGATAATATGATAGGTTGTCGGCAATATAGCTTTGAAGGACGAGAAATTCTTTCAAGTCATGAATATGCAAATCAGCCAATGTCGAGTTCAGCCCCAAAGGTTTCATTACTTCTTTGTGTATTTCGATGATTTCCTCACTTAGTGTCCCGAAGAATTTAGCCCAATCATTAAGAGTTTCTGCTCCCTCTTTTTTCACTTTCAGTACTATATCCTTGCTTTCATCGCCCTCACTTTCTTTTGATCCTACACATTTGTAATGTAATCGAAAGGCTTTCAAACCTACAAAGGCATCATTAGTTTCTTTCACATGAAATGAAGATAAAACTCCCTCACTCCCCCTTATATTTATCGGCGTTTCTTCAAATTTTGCAAACTTCGCGTCAGTTTCAATGCTTTCCACGATGGTTTGAAAAAATCTTTCGTCAAGATCGATGTATCGCATGCCCTTTAACATTGTTGTCTCCGCATCCATTTTATATTTTTAAACCGAAAGGATCTAAATTAGTAATGAATTTATTTATTTAAGATCCTTTTAAATAACGTTTGCTTGTAGACACTTCTGTTCAGTGATCTCAGCAATAACTTTTTTATGATTCCAAAGTATCAAGAATTTCATATACCGCATTGACTTATGTTTTATAACTAATAATTACCGTTATAACCCGATGTCTTCTGGCATTTGCCTACCATTATAAACGACAAAAAGATCAACAGGAATTGAAGAGTAAATATGTTTCCTCTTAAATAAATGGACCATATGTTATATAATGGAATCACAAAAAAAAAAAACATTTATGCATGAGTACCGCTGAAAGAAATAATAATGATTCAGTAACGAATCTTATTATGGTTTTTCTTGTTATTTCCCGTGCTTTACATTTTTTTGTTTCACAATTCGAATTCTTCTCGCTACACAGGATATCCTGCTTCAGACAAAACAACATACATTACAACACAAATTAAAAGAAGTTCCATTAACTGAGACATATCTGAACTAGAAGTTCAGTGACCTTGGATCCCCGGCCACTTCAATTATTTTGAGAAGCAGGCTTGGTTGTAATAATGGAAATATATAACCAAGAAAGAAAAATAAACTTGTTGGGTATACTTTCACATATGTTCATACAAAATAATAAATCAAAAGAGGTAATCTACATTTTGTGGTGATTATTAGAATTTAACTGATTGTGATTATTGCTGAATTAGAATCGAATAATGGTACTATAAGAATCTTTTCATGAAATATCAATCATTGTTTTCTGTGAATAATCATTAAAATATGTTTTTGAATAATTAATATATATTTCGAGCATATACAATGTAGTTTCATAGCTCTTTCAATTCAGTTTGATATAAAGATTGTTCGCGTGTGCCCAAACCAAAATATAAGTTTCTGTTTTTTTTTAAATATTTTATTGTACATAAATACTGATCATCTTAAAGCTATAAGCCATATTTATTAAAACTGGTTTTCATGTCAAATATTGAGCATCGATTGTAAAAAAAGTTAGCATTTGGAAATTGTTGGCTCGATGTGCCATGTGTTAGGTTGTCGAAAGGTGAACAATGACAGGTTTGTTAAATCTTTTCATAATAACCAGTTAAACAATAAAATAAAAACAACTAATACACATGATATCCTGTTTGCTACAAAGATAATTTGTAACAGCATGTTAACTATAAGAAAAAGTCTAATAAAAGACTTTGTTCAATGTCATTTCTGTTAAGCCATTCGATATTTGTTCGTAGAGCAGATGAAGAAGCCAAGTTATAATCAAGCAGGTATTATATTGAGTTAATTTAACAGAAAAAAATATGAAATCGCATTATTTTGAGAACGATAACATTGTTTCTTATAGAAAGGAGAATATCGTTGCGTCACAGATATAAGGATATATATGTATATATAAAGGATATATTAATTATTAAAACTTGGTAATATATTTCCTCATTTTGATACTACGTACCGCAATTTCATTTCAAAAACGCATATTCATGCTTCAAATAACGCAGCATTGGATGCCAAACGCCAATACATCTCTTGATATAATCCGTCTCAATCAAAATCGAACAAGACATATACATTTGTGACCTAGACATAAAATACTCTAAGAAACACATGTCCGTGACTTCTTTGAATGTATCCCATTCCAAGTACTTTTCGCAAGCAATCGCACTCGCATCTCCTTTTAAAGCAACTGCTTCCTGGAGATATATTCGGTATATATCCAAGTATTTGTACCACATATCCATGGTAACGTCGGCCGGAAGCCATAATTGCATAAAATCAACAAAATCGCGTTGTGGTACGGCTATCTTTGCCATCTCCCAATCATACACGCATATTTGATCTTGGCCTTTGATGTTCCGTTTGCACATGTTACGGATGGTGCAATCGCCGTGGGTAAGGGTTTTTGGTGCTTTGTCTAGAACTTCAAATATTTTGTCCGGATTCGAAAAGGCTTTTGTGTAGGTATCCAAGATATCTTCTGGAAAATACTCCGGTCTATTCCTCATGACAACTTCATGGTGACACACTATATACGGCTTGAGTTTCTCAAAGAGCCCCATATCCAGGACGGGATCCAGATATTGCGCAAAACTAATCGGTAGTTTGTCGGTATCTCCAAGGAAACATGCGTGAAAGTTAGCGAGGCATTTCAGAACCTCTACTACATCATTATGCGCCCACTGCTCAGGAGACGGGCCCAGATTCAAATGAGAATAGCCATTTACTGGCGACGCAAAATTATCCATGACGTAAGCGTAAATATGCCTTTCCCTGTCATCGATTATATGATAAGTTGTCGGCATTATGGCCTTGAACGAAGGAAATCGTTTCAGTTCGTTGATATATAAATCACAAAGCGTCGTATTTTTCCACAAGACATTGCCACACATTTCATTGGTTATGTCTTTTAAATTCTTATCCAGCGGCCCGAAAAATGTGTTCCAATCTTGTAACATTTCGGCCCCTTGTTTCTTTACCTTAAGCACTATATCCTTATACTCTTCTTTTTCTTCTTGTGTTCCCGGTTCTGAATGATAACTTAATCGAAATGCTTTCAAACCAACGATCGCCTCACTAACTTGTTTGTCATGGCATGAAGACAATATTCCATCTGTTGATTCAATGTTTATTGATGTTTCATCGTATTTTGACAACTTCGCACCCGGTTTTATGTTATCTACAATGGTTTGGAAAAATTCCGAGTTAAGATCACTGTATCGTAGGCCCTTTAACATAACCTCTTTTCCGCTCATTTTCCAGCTAGATTTGTTCCTTATCTTACAAGAAAGATTCGTTTAATATATAAATTTGTGAGAATATGAAAAGAAAATGCGATATAATGTACTCTAAATGGACGGTGTTACTAATACAAAAGTAGCTTTATATGATATGTCCTCAAGATTAAAACCCTATAAGTGTTTTCAGCAACACTTAAATGACCTTTTTTCATTATCTTACATATAAATTCATTTATCATTTTGTTATCTGATGACGTTTTAATAACGCAAACATACTGGATGGCTTAAGTGTACATGTACAGCTGTACATTGATTTTCATTCTTTTATCAATGTGCAACTTGCTATATGTATTCACAAAACACATCTGGTGTTCGAATTAAAAAAGAGAACAGAATATCATATGCAAGTATCGTTTGATGATACATGGAGTATTAAACAAGACTGTCCAAGGACAGTGTGCCACAGCTTTTACTTCTATATTTTACTCATGTTACTGCAAATGGCGATTACCACTTGACAAAAAATATAACAAATAAATAACAGTTAAACATTATAGGATATGGGGAGTTACCGAAAATGGACATTACAATAGAAATATTATTTCCTTTCTTTGTATTGTAACAAGTCGAGTTTGTACAGCAAACGGGAACGACGAATTTAAATAGGCCTAAACATATATCAATGGAAATATAGAATTATAACTATAGCTCATAATGCATAATCTTTTAATTAATAGACCTAATAATGCTACAGTTAAAATATGAAAAGAATCGGTGAAGAACTGTGAGAGAAGAAGTATAAACAGGGTAGCCTGAGGATGCTTCAATAGCAATATGAACACAATCCATCAAGAACTGCGGTAAAAGTAGAAAAAACTATAACAAGTTACATTTTTGCTTATAAAAGCGCTTATTTAAGCCCGATCGCTTCAAAGAGCACACCCTATATACAGGGTGACATGAGGATGCTTGTGTAGCAATATGAACATAATATATCAAGAACTGCGGTAGAAGAAGCAAAAACTAGAAAGTTACATTTTTGCTTATAAAAGCGCTTATATGAGCCCGATCGCTTCAAAGAGCACACCCTATATACAGGGTGACATGAGGATGCTTGTGTAGCAATATGAACATAATCCATCAAGAACTGTGGTAGAAGAAGCAAAAACTAGAAAGTTACATTTTTGCTTTAAAAAGCGCTTATATAAGCCCGATCGCTTCAAAGAGTACACCCTATATACAGGGTGACATGAGGATGCTTGTGTAGCAATATGAACATAATCAATCAAGAACTGCGGTAGAAGAAGCAAAAACTAGAAATAGTTAACGAACTAACCAACTAGATAACTAACTAACACAGAGTGATGGCACAAACCACGTCTTGCGTAAGCAAGCCGTGGCTAAAAACACGAGGAATAATGCAAAATAAAACCAATCAAGATATAGTTTCAGTTGTATTTTGTTCACAGTTGCTTGTACAAATGTGTATATAAAAATCTACCACTACATACAAAATATTTGGTGTATAAAACACTACATCATGCGACAATACAAATATCAACAGTTCAATTTTATAACACAATACAAACTCTTAACAAAATAAAGGGAATTTCAACAGAATCGATATAATCGCTGCTTTTAGTAATCAGTCATTTCTAAAGATCCGAACTAATAAGCTTGAACACCACAATTTTCAGTAGAACTATAATACACACTTTATGAGAAGATCCAAAGAAAATCAAGAGAGATCTAGATATCACATATCTATGATAAAACAAATATGACATTGTATATAGTCAAACATAACTCAAAATATAACATGAGTCGTCAGTTTTCTGAACATCGTTATCAATCCTTAAATAAAGAAGTCGTTAAATAATGAATAAATTAGAAGTATAGACTAAAGAGAGGCGCTTTTTAAATTCTACTATTATTCTATAGCTAGAGGCTAAGTCCCGTGATTTATCTAAAAATAATAATATATAAACACTTGATGAACGATTTAGAAGAACATTTACACATCGTTCGATCAAAGCAAAGATGATGAATGTTTTTAAATGTAAACATGTATATCTATTTGCATATTCATTAAATGTTTTATCACAAACAGCTAGATACTATGCACCTGTGATTACTTTTTCTTAACACGTGGAATGTTAAATGCTTGTTCTACACGAGGTCTATACTCAACTTATTACATGCTAGAAACAATTCACGATTCCATGATAAATAATAAACTAGTTGCTTATGATTTTAATTTACATATGGTTTAAATAGACGAGTTTCTAAATATTACATGATTTCCCGCTAACATGCCGCAGTTGACTCTAAATCAAAAACATTCAAATCAAAAATATATATTTAAAAAAATACATTATTCATGAGCAACCTTTGCCCGAAAAACACTTATCAATAAGCGACGACAATACATATTCTTACATGATTGAAAACATATATATCATGTATCTTGTTTATTCCATTTAAATATGAACAAAGAAATTATTTCATTCATGAATGGAAAATATCACAGGTAGATAAATAATAGTCCAAGATGTTGAATCGAATGGCATCCTAGTTTTTATTTTACCATAAACCTTGTTTCTTATTGCAAAAATCTGCATAGATAATTTATGATGATGTGATTCTGCATAATAATTAACGATATGTACAAGAGTGAAAAACTCTTCTAAATAAATCTTGCACAATTCATTCTACCAAAACGCTACTATCGAAAGTCCTATGAAAATCGTCAATTTATAAGCATATAAAAACATGAAATTTTCAACATTATCTAAATATCTAAATAAACTGGCTTTAAAGTTTGTTTTAAATTATTATAATAAGCACACGTGAATATGAGGACACCATAGCATGGCCTCATTTTGGCGACGACCACATGTTTCAGCGTTTCATGACTCAA
>LQRL01137213.1:1186-11458 GCA_001703475.1 Hydroides elegans | reverse complement strand
ATGAATATACATGCATCCTGAATATGTCCCAAACACAGGTTCTAACATGAAATAGACTTTATCCGATTATTTCTATATGATGCTGATGATCCGGCGTTTTTCAAGTAAAAATTACATATGGCGCATATTTGTTGAGCGATCGTCCTGCCTCAATCTAAAAAAATATGGAAAACTGAATTTGAAACTTTTTTTCTCGATCAAATTGCTGTACAATAATTAAATATTGAAACGTATAAATGTACAATTTTTTAATCAAAATGAGTGTAATATGCCCTTGCTAAAAAGGCTTTGCAATTATATAATGCTAACGTCAAATGTATAGGCCATTGCTTTCTTATAAAATCTACCAAATCTACCAATTCTTTGTTGGCAACTTGGTCAATTTCGATCAACTCCCGGTAGCCGAATTTGGCCGAAAGTGTCAATAGACACATCTATAGGTCAAGTCATTCCATTTGGGCCTATAACCAAGTCTCTATGATCTTACGTTCTGAAGCTCTAGCCCGTACAAGTTTAATTTTTAAAACCGTTCTTTGCCAACTTTGGCCAATTTGGATCAACTTCCGGTAGCCGGTCAAAAGTGTCAAAAGGTACATATACACGTCACGACTTTTCGTTTGAGCATATGAAAAATTCTCAATTACCTTCCATTTAAACGTTCTGGCCCGTAAAAGAGAGCAAAGACAGACGAACAGATGGACGGACAGAGACAGAGAGACGTACATCCCTACTCTATAGGACCCCTACTCTTGCGTTCGGGCCTAAATGATTTTCTTAAACTAATTAGTCTACAAATGTTTAATTATATGTATATACCAAAATATATGGATTATATTCAAACAAGACCTTACCCAAACAAACTTTCACCCCAGACACCATATCTGTGTGTTCAAGCATAGTTGTGTCGGGAACTCTTCCATAGCACTGATTGGCGTACTCCGGCGTTCAAACAGGATGAAGCGCAAAGGCCTCGCATCCTTCTTGTCTGATACACATCTCAGCACAGAGTTCATAGTCTTCATCGGCAAATGTACCAAAGAACCAATAGTCTGGTGGATGGCTTGAGAGAGGCCCGTTAAAAATGAGGCCAGAAACTGCGTCACGATCCCACATGTAGTCCATATAGCATCGGTCTGTGAATAGAACCATATACAGTTTTTAAAGGATTGTTTGGTAAACTATCGGTCATTTGACATAACGAAACGAGAATAAAAATATAGGAGGTGCACTGTCGGTGTAAAGAGTGATAGATAGAACCCTAGTCCTATTTTTCAATTCCCCAAAATGGTGTTCATATCAATTATGATGATTTTGCATCGTAATAAACAAGCAAAACCCATATTCATTTCATTTGTCGGTTTTATAGCAAGAAAAGGAAATATAACTCATTAGTTAAACAAATATCAATATCTTTTTAGAACAACAACATATTTAGAAATGAACATTCGTGGATTTTATTATGCAAAAGCAAAATGTATTGAAATGAATGCACATTTATGACCACTTGTTTGACCCAATTTCCATACATGTATGTTATTTTGGTTGTTTTATCTCACACCGTTTTTGTTTTAGTTTTCACACTGTTTGTATATAAACCACGTGATAAGTTTAAAAACACAAACAAACAAAAATTGAGACATTCGTACTATATTAAATAATGGTTTATTTTAACACTGTAAACACGTAGAGAGTCGGATGTAAATCGTTGAGAGGATGCAGCTCAAGCACCATTAATGCATATAATTTTTGGCAAATTAGTGGTTATAACGTCTTATAAAATTGTTTAATCACTTTAACATACCAGACGTTAAATCTCCTTTTATTCAGAAACAGTTAAATTATCAGTCTCCAGATACGCTATTATATGCATTAATGATGAAAAAATATGATATTTGAATAAGACCTTACCCAAACAAACTTTCACTCCAGACACCATATCTGCGTGTTCAAGCATAGATGGCCCGGGACCTCCTCCATAGCACTGATTGGCGTACTCAGGCGTTCCAACAGGATGAAGCGCAAAGGTATCGCACCCTTCTTGTTGCAAGCACATCTCAAAGCAGAGCTCATAGTCTTCATCGGCAAATGTGCCAAAGAACCAATAGTCTGGAGGGTGGCTTGAGAGAGGCCCGTTAAAGATGAGACCAGAAACTGCGTTACGATTCCACATGTAGTCCATATGGCATCGTTCTGTGAATAGAATCATATACAGTTTTAAGGATTGTTTGGTAAAGTAGCTGTTTTTTTAACATTTCCTAAAGAGAAAATTTCAAAGAAATAATCGAAGATGCACTGTCAGTCTGTAGAATGTCGACAGAACTTTAATCCTTGTTCTATTTGGCAATATAGTGTTCACATATTTTATGACGATTATGCATAGTCATGAAACAATGAAACAACTAATTATTTTAAAATGGCCGCATTATAGCAAGAAATTAATATACAACTCACTAGTAAAGAAAATATCAATGCGTTTTTAAGCACCAAAATATTGGAAATGAACATTTGTGGCCTTTTATCATGCTATAGAAACACTTTTTTGCATACCACTAATTTTCATACCACTTATTTGCCCAAATTGTCATACACGTATATTGTTTGAGTTGTATTATCTCACATGTGTTTACTTTACCAAAAAAAAACAATAAAACACATATATTTATCAGGCAAAAATGTTTGATTTGTTATGATTGTTTTTATAATAATATAAAAACATAACTACCTAAACACCTCAAACTGTCTAGTTTTCCAGAACAATAGTTGCCTGGTATTTATTGACTTGCTCTTCTGCTACTGCTTTAATTGGCTATTGAACTATTTATTTTATGTTTTTTCTTTGGTGTGCCCTACCTTTTAAACTCTCCGTGTGAATGCCGATATCAATATTGTGTTTATTTCGATTCTAGTAACCGTTTTATATGCAAATAAGGAGGTAGCAATAAGTTTGCAACAAGTCCTTACATTTTTTTACAAAAACAACATGCAGTCCAAAATGGTTCAAGCGTTGCAAATGTCTAATGCAAAACGCGGATGTTGTTGTTTAAACTGAAATCGTAATTCTGACTGGAGGAATGACGTTTGAATATTTTTAAATATTTCACTTTGAACCGCGACGGTCCAAATATGTAGTTTATAATAGGATGCATTTGAAGTTTCTTATATATCAGAGTCTCATTTCCTAATTGTGTTTGTTGCAATGGCGATATTAAAGAACTGATGAAAATACCGCGATACTAATAAAAAATAATGTGACCCATACCATTTTCACAGAATTCACCGACGAAATCAGGTCCGCAAATACAAGAGAAAGATGAGATTGCGTCTATACATGTTCCATAATTTGGCAAGGATTTGAGAAACACTCGTCCGAGGCTTAAACAAAGAGAAAACAATACATATCATGAAATACATCAATAAATGTAATTTTTGCATATTTATTTTAGCAATTATAGTTGGAGTATGTGATGAATGACTTGGTTGAGGAGAACAGTAAAATTTATAATGGTAATCGTGTAATGGGATACATTTATTGTTACCCTTGCAAATGTTGATAATTATAATTGAAAATTCTTAAGGTTGCGCTTAAGGTTGCAGATACTTATAATTGAATGTTATTAAGTATGAATTTATAGTTATTGGTACTTGTAATGGGATGCACTTAGGTTTTTAAAGTATCAATTAGAGCAATATTTCTTAAAGTTGTTGTAAATTTGCAATATTTACGATGTTATTATTAGAAAATTGTGTTTCTTATGTCCTGCAAGGTTACTTAACTGGGACTCGGTAGTTAAACTGAATATGAAAATCGAGTGTGTATAAAAACACATGTGTTTTTTACAGCTCATGAGAAACTTGCATATAATAGTAATTGCTAGTATGTTTTTTTAAATTGTCCTTGAATATGCTGAGTATTATCCACATGATGAATCCCGAATGATAAATGATAATATATCTATATATAGTTCTTACTCAAAACCTTGCCATTCGGAACTGAGATGATCTGACTATCAAATGTGTCGGACTTGACCGCCGAACATTCCAGAACACCATTCGGCATACGTTCAATATTCATAACCCTGTAATTGGCATTGCTTTCACTTAAGATAGCGCATTCAATTTTTATCTAACTGACTGCCGGTGAATATAGTTACCACGAACTCGACTGTTTTGGATGATCGAGAAATAATTGTTTGCCATTGTGGAAACAAGGCAAATAAATGAAATCACACAACTCGCTGCTAGATGCATTTGATTGCTATTAATCTTTTTCAATTTTATAAATAAATTCTATTGCTATAATTTAATTTTTAAAACCATTTACATTCTACACCTACATACCAAATGAATGATGTGGTTCTTTTAGATTAGATAATTCCGAACTATATCCTGTTTTTTTTGCAACTGCATGGACCAGCTTCGCAACGGATAACTGACAAAAATCAATGTCATGCTTTGTTTTTTTAAAAAGTAACAATTACTCTAAACAAAAATAAGACATGATATAAATATA
Organism: Hydroides elegans; assembly: GCA_001703475.1. Taxonomy (NCBI): domain Eukaryota; kingdom Metazoa; phylum Annelida; class Polychaeta; order Sabellida; family Serpulidae; genus Hydroides; species Hydroides elegans. The sequence continues at coordinate 6,948 of LQRL01137213.1, read as the reverse complement.
CACAATTATATTACAAAATTATATTACAAATACTATTTTTGTCACATTCCGTTGTGCAGACCCCCGGCGTATTTTTTATATAAATTTATTTATTTTATTGCTCAGTGCTGGGCCTACAATAACAATAAAACCTAATACGATTCCCATAAAATCATGATTCATTACATGGCTTAAAACGTGTGTTTAAAAAAATATGATGCACAATTATGTTATAACAGCTTTTAAAAAAAACTGTTTTTTTTTGGTGGAATTCCGTTGGGTAGTTTACATTTTCAAAACCCGGCGTATTTTTAATATGAATTTATTTATTTTATTGCTCAGTGCTGGGCCTACAATAACAATAAAACCTGATACGATTCCCATAAAATCATGATTCATCACATGGCTTAAAACGTGAGTTTAAAAAAAATCATGATGCACAATTATGTTATAACAGCTTTAAACAAAAACTGATTTTTTTGGAATTCCGTTGGGTAGTTTACATTTTCGAAACACGGCGTATTTTTATATGAATTAATGTATTTGATTCTCAGTGCTGAGACAACAATAGCAATAAAACCTGATACAATTCCCATAAAATGTATTTATTATCACATGTCTTAAAATGTGAGTTTCTTTGTTCCATTAAGAACACCTCACGAGCTGTTCTCCTAAAACCGTGTTCCGTACCAGATTCCAGCTGGTTTGACGATTCGAGAATATACGGTGTGATTTCTTAATTTGAGCATCCCGCGGAAGACCCTTTCATATAATCTCTTAGTGCTTGTTTTGTGCAGTGACAATACTTATTTCATAGATAAAAGTTGCTTGCATTATATAATCAACCGTTATTTGCAATATATGATAGCTATTTGGGCTATATTTAACATTTCACTTTCCGAAATAGGTGATACTTTTCTGTTCCGAGCGGGCTAGAAAAGGAAAACATCCCGGCAGGCTCGAAATATTTTCAATCCTTTTGTGTTGCCTATCGTAATTGTACCTCTACCTACCTACCTAGGTCAATGTTGGAAACATCGACCTGCCTGGATCTTCCACTGGTCCCTGCTCAACATCAAGGATGCCATCTCGCGTTCTTGGAGGCCGGTGTCGTCTCGCAGCTGCTGCACAAACGTCCGCGCCGGTCTTCCTCACCCTCGCTTGCCGTGATTAGGGGTCCACAACACTAGATTGGATGCAGCTTCTTCCGGGTGTCTATAGCAATGACCAGCCAGCTTGAGTCTCTTTTGTTTGATTGTATCTGTGGCTTTGGGTACTTCAGCATATAGTTCTTTGTTGTTCACATGGTCTCTCCAAGTGAACCCCAGTGCTGATCTTAGCATCGATTCTCTTTGCCAGTGTATCTGTGAGTGTCCATGCTGCACTTCCATATAGGAAAACTGACTCTACCGTTGAGCGGAACAGTCGAGTCTTGGTCTTTCTAGACAGTGTTGATCTCCAAATTCTGCTCATCTTGTTGTGTGCTGCCCATGCCAGGCCTATTCTCTTTGCTATATCGGCTCTTGAGCTGCTTACTAGGGAGCCCAAATAGGTGAAATCATCTACTTCTTCGAGAATGGAGCCGTCACTGGTTTTTATATCTATCTTGCTAGGACAGTTAAAGGTCATCACTTTGGTTTTCTTTGGGTTGGCCATCAGGCCTATTACCGCTGCCGCAGTTTCAACTCTATCGAGCAATGTCTGTGCCTGTTTGACTTGTTCGCTTATCAACGCGATATCTTTGGCGAAATCAAGGTCGGATATACATACAGGTCTTATTCTTCGGCTTTGTCGACGTTGTATCTGGAACCCTAGTTCTTCTTCTCTTCCGTTTATTGCTTTTCCAAGTGCGTAGTCCAGTGCTATGATAAAGAGGTATGGAGCGAGGGTGTCACCCTGTAGTACTCCAACAAGGATGTCGAACAGTTCCGTTTCACCATCTGGAGATAGCACTTTTGCTTTAGTGTTCGTTTACATAACTTCTATTTCTCTCACTAGCTTTTCTGGTATACCGTATGCTCGTAGAATCTTGATCAGTTTGCCGCGATGTATAGTGTCGAAGGCCTTTTTGAAATCTATGAAGATGATTATGGCTGTAATGGCTTGTAATGTTGTTAAAATGTGGTTGTTCATTTTGTTCCAAATTGTGCCTATCATCAATAATTATTTTAACTGCCTCTGTCGATTTTTAATGATTTCATACATGGAATGTACATCTAGGCTCATCTCAGAAAGCAGATTTAGCTGAACTATCAAATTAAGCTAAGTATAAAAGTTGTTTTCTTTTTGATTCTGTCATCTTCACGAGGAACGAAAACTGAACAAAAGGTCATGACATCAGCATGACCTGAGAATTATGCAACCGTGATGCTTGATTACCTAATTGTTTTAGCTAAATTAAGCTAGCCCGTGACCCCAAAACTGATGTTCTGATGATTTCAAACATGTTATGTAGATGTGATGTCTTGATGGCATAGCCGATTAAGTTTTGTAGAATAAATGTTGTTTTAGAATTTTTTGAACTTTTTTGGCTAATCTTCGCCACTCAGATGTCATACTGAGGTATTTTGGCTATTCATGTCGTTAAATGGATAGCATATTCTTAGTAAATATAAAAAAATATTGAATTTGACCAAAATATTTTATTGAATTATATTCAATAATGTAATGGAAATAAGCCAATTTATCCACAAGTTTAGTTCATGCCTCAACTCATGGATAATCCTTTTTCTGGTTTATGTCAATAATACAGATAATTTCAATTTAAGATTCGTGAACCATAATTATTTGAGGCTAAACACCAAGTTATGGGGGTTAAATTATTTAAGAAACTACTTATTTCTAACATCATTAAAAATATTTTTCTAGCAAAAGTGAAGTATTAATTCCAAAACTGCTTCTTGATTCTGATTTAAAATAAGCTTTAAGAATGTGTGATTGCGGTTTCTTTTTCATCAACAAACCACTTATTCTGAAAAAAGCAATTATTTTAAAATATTATATTGGCTACTTAACTTAACACAAAGAAAATAGTCTGGAATTTAAAACATAAAAATGCACAAATGAATGAGAAAAAAGTGAGAGTTCCTTTTTAAATCATTGTATTATTCAATCAATTTGTTCAATTATATTTTTTTGACAAATGACAGCTTTTCCACAATCAAATGTACACTTTAAATAAACGATGTATAAAATATATCTAAACGATTATAGGATATGTTATTCAATCTTGCAGAATCTTAGTGGTCATTTGAAAATTTAAAACCGCCATTTTACACATGAATTATAAATCTATATCAAATTCAACGCCATATTTAGAATACCAGCTAATATTTAAAACTACTTTTGAATCTTACATGAACACCATATCAGTGCTGAAACGATGTCAAAGTCGTATGCCAATGTGGAACCTGCCCCTCTCCCGTAACACATCGTTCTCCACTCAATCCCATGGAACGTGCTAAGATGTAGAACCGCGGCCTCACAGCTCTCTTTCCGCAGACACATCTCAGCACATAGTGCATAGTCATCATCCGCAAAAGTGCCAAAATACCAATAATCAGGTGGATTGCTGGATCCCGGGCCACCGACAATAAGGCCGTGAACGGCATTGCGATCCCATCTATAGTCAATGACACAGCTTGCTGTATAAAATAAATGCGATTTAATTGCAATTTGATTTGTTTTTGTTGTAATAATTCTTTTTAAGAGAGCATGGGCACATGGTAAAAAATAGCGTGAATGTGGTGAGTAAATTTGTTATTTGGTCTTTAAAATGCGTGCCGTGTTATATAGCCAATGGCTACAAAAACGTATCGCGTACTAACTACAAAATGGAGGGGCAGCTTATCTTGCTGGTTCATTCACTGTATAGAACTGTCCTCTAACATAGGGATAAAACACGAATGTGAGTTTGTATAGCTGATTAAGAGCGAGGAAGAAACTATAACAAAACGAATGCCGAAGGCGTGAGTTTTGTAATAGTTTCTTCTAAGCTCTTAATCAGCTATACAAACTAACAGGAGTGTTTTATCGCTATTATAACAGTTGAAATTAGTTCATAAATACATTAAGATTCGAACTGTATAAAAAAATTGCGAACAATTAGTCAGGCTAATTACTTTTTATGACGTTTAGTTTGAATATTTGTGTTGAGCCAATTTGCAGAAAATGTACTGCAGTATTCGCTCAAAATGAGTCACGCTTATTAGCCTCTCCTCATTTGCATACTGAAAACTGTGTATCGTTCTTTAATATAGGGATAAAACACGACTGTGAGTTTGTATACCTGATTTAGAGCGAAGAAGAAACTATTAGAAAACGAACGCCGAAGGCGTGAGTTTTGTTATAGTTTCTTCTTCGCTCTAAATCAGGTATATAAACGAACATGAGTGTTTTATCGCTATTATAACAGTTGAAAGTAGTGCCTTAATACATTAAGATTCTTACTGTGTAAAAGAAATTGCAAATAATTAGTCATTATAATAACTTTTTATGACGTTTTGTTTAAATACTTGTGTGGAGCACAGGCACAAGAACTGTACTGCAGTATTCGCTCATTCTGAGTCACGCTTATTAGCCTCTCCTCATTTGCATATTGAATGCTGTAGAACGTGTTCTACTGCAGATTGGAAACCGGTTCGCGTTTAAAGAGAATAGAGAAAAAAAATATTCTATCATGTTATAATGACTATTAATTCAATGCTCGCGCTTCAAAGAACATAGAGGAAAAACTAATTCCATCATGTTATAATGAATATTTAAAAGCGAAAATCTGTCGCTCCTAGTCGCTTTCCGTGTAACCAGGATGGCCTTTTATTTTCTACCCTTAAGATGTGAGATAAAATGAGGATCAGGGTGTGACCTGACGTTAGATATATAACTGCTTACATACACCTCATATGACAATTATTAGATGACACTCAAAAATAATGAGTTCATATGAGACGTTTACTGGGTAGATAACGAGCCTAAATAATTGGTAAGGCATTTCTCTAAGATCTTTATATTTTAGGAAATAAATTAATGACACATTAAATCGATCCCACCCGGCAAGGGTCGTTCACAATGTGTTCATAGGACGTCGCAATTTGACGTGACATTGAGAGAACTACAGTCAACACAACTCCTAACCTTACAACTCAAACGGCTAAACGATGCAACCCAAACGCGTAAACGAAACTTTCAAACGGCTAAACAAAACTTTCCAAACGACTAAACGGCTAAACGGCAAAACGGCTAAACGCCTAAACGGCTAAACGATGACCGATAGCTGCTGTTGGGGTATAAAAGGAAAGGCATGCTGTCATTTATTTATACTTCAATATGCCTCAATATGACTGGAGCTGCGCAAAGCTGTTATTCATGTGAAAGAAGATGGGTGTTCTACTGCAGAAATTCAGGAGACTCTTGACAAATGCCTCATCCAATAAATCTTTATTCATAAATCCGTGAAATTTATTGCAAATCACAGCAATAAAATTTAAAATGCATTTAAACTATGCGCACAAACATGTGTAACCCGACAAAGAATGTATAATATTATTCATTGGCTCTTAAAGCGGTCACAAAAATGAGTGCAAAATATTTATTTCAATATTATGTATTGACCCGAGATCTAATTCCATACATTGTATATCAAAATAGGAGTGAAATCAAGTATTGAATCATTTTGTACAACGAGACATAATTGATCAACACATTGGTAAAGCACAATGGTTATATCAAAAAGGAAATGTAAAACTATTTTATAAATAAAAGAAGTGTTTATCAAATTATGAGAT
>LQRL01137210.1:7011-18340 GCA_001703475.1 Hydroides elegans | reverse complement strand
CGATATATGTGCCATTGTTAGAAATTTATATATGTATTTCTATTCTTATGTACCTTGCATGTATATTTATTGATTATGACTTAAATAAACATCAATCAATGTACAAGGGTAGCGTCCTGAGTCGGAGTGAACCTTTTTCTCGCAAAGTGAGGAAAAACGTATTTATCGCTGATTTTCCTCCGATATTGGTTCCCTGCCCTTGTACGAGTAACAAAATAACGATGTTTTATTAGGCCCGAACCCAAAAGGTTGTGACCTATAGGTTTGGGGAGTCCGTCTGTCTGTCTGTCCGCCATACTTTTTTTGTACTGGCAAGAACTTCTGAACGGTAGGTTATATAAACTCGGGAGTGGGCTTAAACGAAAGGTCTGGATCATGGATGTGTAGAGGTGCCTTGTGACCATTTCGGTCAAAAACACTCGACCGAAAGTTGTAAAATTGGCCAAAATAGCAAAAAATAGCGGTTTTTCAAGACTTGAGTTTGTACGGGCTAGAACTTTGGAACGGAAGGTCATAGAGACTTGGTTATAGGCTCAAATGAAAGGTCTTGGTCCGTAGATGTGCCTTTTGACCATTTCGGTAAAAAAACACCCGACCGAAAGTTGTCAAATTTGCCAAAATAGTGGTTTTCATAGAAAATATATTAAAAACCTAAAAAAAATCATACCCCATCGGGTCTGGGGGCGGTTGGGGCCTGCTCGTGTTTCACACATACTTCCTTGTTCACCATATGAATAGGACCTGAATGTCAGATCCATGTAATGGTTCGTGGCAAACGAATGTGATTACGGCGTATCACCGTAAAAATAAGAAGTAAAATATGTGACTCATTCTATTGTTTGTTTGTTTATTCAAACAAATATATATACAGAGAAACCTTAGAACCGGACACCTCGATAGGCCGGACACCTAGCTAAACCGGACAGTTTTTTTTTCAGTCCCGTTTTATTTCCCTCTGTTTTATACCATTTAAAAACCTGCTTAATCTGGACACCTCGCTTTTTCGGACATCGAACACCAAAACCGTAACCAACCATTGAAATATATAAGTATTTCACCTGCTTAAACCGGACAATAATTTCTTATGAAAATCAAGGTCAGTCATGAATATAGAGGTTTTATTAGTATAAAAGCTCCTCTTATGTACATATATCACTTAATCCCTCATTGTTCATGCACATCATTCACATTACATACGTTTCAACATAAACAGCGGATTAATTGAACATAATCTTTGTATTCAATGCTGATTGCGCTATGTTTTAGCATCAGAGGATAGAGGGAGGGGGATCGAAAATCCTGAATTGCTGTATTTTGTGGGTTTTAAAGGAGATAGGGGGTCCATACAATCAGGGTATCGTTATTCATTGTTTCCTTTAAAGAGGGGCATCGAAAGCATTAGTTTTTAATATGGAATGGTCAGTTTATTGTCACGAAACCACACCCGGTAAAATATGTATATTCAAAGCGTCCATATGGTCTGTTGACATAACTTCAAATATTTTTGCTCAGGAGACGCATAATTGTGGCTAAATCAGGGATTAAGGATTAACGTTGCATGGTCACTAGTGTTTCATCTTGGTCACTTCATGATTTATTTTTGTACAATAAGACCTGAGAGTAGATAGGGGTATTTAGAGTAGAGACATTATTACCTTTGATTTCCCACATGAACCCCCCGAAACAACACAAGTTTCAAATTTGTGTCAAGTCTTTGAGTGTCAACCGAGCATGAGATATTTTTAATTAACTCTGGTGTATTTGGAGGTCGAAATATTTGAGCATTCAGGGAGTTTCATATAAAAATTATGAAGAGCTGTTTTTTTTTATTCTCGCATTTCATTTTTAGGCCCCAACCCCAAATAAATCATGATTTTTGTCAAAAAGTCAGACTTGGGGCTGCATATGTATACATTATGACAAATTTATCAAATATATTTCCGATATAGCTACATACATAACTATAAATAATATAGATTGAAAAAAGGGGACGGGCCCAATAAATGGACAGAAAACTGTTGAACCTGGTTAGACCGGACACCTCGCTAAACCGGACAGTTTTGATCAGTCCCAAGGGTGTCCGGATTAAGCAGGTTTCACTGTAATGCTAAATAAATGCAGATAATCAGCGGGATAAGCCTAATTTCTTTTAAAAAAATACGCAGAATGACCCATGATCACCCGAGGGCTTATTTCCTATGGCTAGGGTTTACCTATACTGAAATTCGATGGTCGCGCTAGGGCGACTACCTCCAAAAAATTGGTCGCCCGACCGAAAAGTTAGTCGCCCGACTATTTCATATCCATACGGTTACCATGATGATTCTTAATAGAACTGTACCTTAATCTAAAGCGAAATATCTTCCTAAACCACGTCCGTGTATATTAGATTATGATTGCATGCTACTGGAATGCGAGCGCCGAAGGCGCGAGCGAAAATTGTAAAAGAATTTATATCGCGAAATCCATTTACAGTGATTTAGATGATACAATGATTTTGGTCAATCGAAATTTGGGAACTTGTGAAAACTTAAATGATGGGTATATATAAAGTAATGAATATCGGTAATACTGTAATATTATTATATTAGATCCATACCATAAAGTGTGACATGTAACCCTAACCCTAACCCTAACCCTAACCCAACCTAGATACTTGGATGATGTTGCTGAAAGTAAAATATTATATCAGAAAAAAACGTATATCTTTCTTGATACCGACACGCATAATCGTAATTGGTACATGTATGAATAATTATACAATGCATGAAGGAACCATATCCAAATTAAAACCATATTCGAGCTCAGCGCCGAAGGCACGAGCCAAACAATTTGCGTTATACAGAAAATTTACCTGATTATTTGACCAAATTACGTACCCAACTTGAGAAAAAGGTTGACACGAGCAAAAAACTTAGTCACGCTTCGGGCGACTTACTCTTAAAACTAAAGTTAGTCGCCCGACTCAAAAGTTAGTAGAACACGCGACTGTGCGACCGCTAAGGTAAAGCCCTGCTACGGGGTCTATGGCTTATTAGATGCCAACCCGAAAGTTTGAGGCCCATAGAGTTGGGGTGACCGTCTGCTCGTCTGTCATAACTTTCTTATATGGCTAGAACTTTTGAACAGAAGGTCACAGAGACTTAGTTATAGGATGTATCTCATATATAGGTTATAGAAATATCTCAGTGTGTAGATGTGCATTTTGATTGTTTCAATCGAATCCTATTTACTTCCTGTAGCGACATATGAAATTAATAAATCCAAAAAAAAAAAAATGATTTAACAAATATGAGCTTGTTTAGTCTTTAACATTCTGACAGTAGATATTTGTAAATATGCGCTATGGAAAGGTCCCGGTTTGTAGATATGGGTTTGGATAGTTTTGACTGATAGTTTAGACCGAACTTTAGGTGTCGGAAATGGTCCAATTTCCTTTGAAAATCGCAATTTTCAGAAACACAGGGGTGCACCTTAACCCAAAATCGACGGTCGCGCAAGCGCGACCGTCATCTAAAACGACACTCCCGCTGGCAAAGTGAAATTCGCGCGTGATATTCAACTTGAACATAACTTACCTTAAATGCGAGCGCCGAAGGCGCGAGCGCATTTTTTAGGTGTTTGAAATAAATGTATTTTGTAAAATGTGTATTCCATCAAATTGACATTCGCACTAGCGCGAGTGTCGTCTGGAACGACACTCGCGCGGACGAAACGACGGTCGCATACGCGACAGTGCGACCGCTAAGGTGCACCCCTGGAAACATTAGATATAAAAGCATTTATGTCCGCATTAATGTGTAATTTGTGGATATGTCTTTTCATAATTTGAATCGAATTAACCAAAAGTAGAAAACAAAAGGTCCCAATTCCAGTCCCAAGTCTAGACAAGGTTTAAATGTTATAACATGTTTCAGTTTCACAAATGCTTGCTTAACTGTATATGCGTGATCTGTAGAACGGGGCGACATATAGAATTGATACTGGGCTATAATCAAAGATATAGACCTGTAGATTTGCCTTTTGGCTTATATAGAAACGTAATCATGGCATCATTGGCCAAAACCGAAACAAAATATATAACGTGACAAACGGGCTCATTTTATGTTGAGTTCATTTCAATGGTCTTGTTTTGTGGATATTTTGATCAGCCTAAGTCAGTCATGATGGCGGTTTCTCAAAAACATTGATGCCTAGTCTCCAAGTTTTGGGGCATTGTGATCTGTTAGTGTTCACTGAATACTTGTTGCGTAATTTAAATGTTGTTATTTGACATATTTGTTCAAAGGTAACTTAGCATGCAGAAGATGTTACTCAAGAAAAAAACCCTTTGCTGTCTAGTAGCCGCACTGGTGTTCACTGTACTGTGCATTTCAGTTGTTCATAATGCATCGATTCGAGAAAGCCTACAGTCTCGCGATACAGACACAGACAATGCAGAGGAGACACTCAAGTTTCAGCCTCAAAAGGCGATTGAAAACAACGAAATAGCACAAGAAATTGACTTGGGTGATATGAAGGACGAGTTGATTAATGATAACGGTGCTCATGCTTTTGCGCCTGATGAAGCGGCCAAAGACAGTCCTGAGGATAGCAAAGGACCGTTGGAGGATTTAAACCGGCGAGATAAGTTAGAACCTTTAGAAGTTGGAATTGAGTTGAAGGATGACATAGAAAGTCACATTGAGCTGCCAGGTGATCTTGGAATTAATGATGTTGATCATCTTGAAAAACAACCTGAAGATGCGGGTGATTTTTAAAAATGTCTTTACTGTTTTTCCACATTTTGTTGTCAATCCGAAGTTTTAAGTAAAGATATTATTAATACGAAGTTACGAACTCAGACAAACACATTTCATTTACAAACATTAGAAAATAAATGGGAAAAATCAACAATTCATTGTCAAAAAAAAATCGTAGAACATGTTTTTACTTTTTCATTATAGCCTTGCGATTCGAAGCGGTGCCAGGCGAATCGGAAAGCGACGACCAGCCTGTGCCGCTAGATGCCGTCTTTGGCGTCGGCGAACGAGAAGTGAAGAACGCCAGGCCCCTGCCCGTCGTCAAGGCCATGAATCGGATCGACGCCATAGTCGATGTGAGTGTATTTTGGGACATTTTGATGACAATTCGTCTTTTGCTGCAGGGGTCATGGTATAACTTTGTTGAAATGACCCTGTAAAATTAGCTTCAAAGAACCATTTTTTTCAGCTCAAACATTTGTATTCATTTCTTATATACATGTGTATTATTCAGTTTAGTATACATGTTTCAGTTTTATAATTCATATATTCCTATGTTTAATTGACCCTAATTCCTTATGTTTTGCTTGATAGGCACGGGAAAAGAGCCGACAAGACATTGAGATCGTGGAGGACCCGCTGGAGCTGGATGACCTTGAGCCGCCTGATCACCTGGACGCCGTGCGCATGGAGCAGGACGGCCATATCAACAAGAACTATCAGGTCGGTTTGATTGTATTTAAAAGCGATATTGCAATACTTTCCAAGCTTTTGAAATGGTATACCTATATTAGTGATATTGTGATGGTGAGATATCTATAATAACTTCGCATCCTAACTATAGATTCCGATCATTCGGCACAAAACGTGTCCAACATGTATGATTTCTATGGTGTACTGCGATAGATGAAATGCGTTTAATCTTATGTTTTCATTTTGATTTAATTACATTGATAGGCCTATGGATTGCTTCTTAATATATTGTTTCAATCTTGAAGAACTATTTATATTTCATATTTTTAGAGAGAAATATTCTTCGGCGAACATGAAGAATTCGAAAATTTGAGCGAGGAAGAAATGGAAAAGAGATTGGAAGACATTTTCAGAAAGTAAGAAGATTTTATCGGATCGAAATAGATTAAAGTAAAGTCATGTTGAATTATCACAGACAGACTTGTCTCAAAGTATCTCATATATAACTTACTTAATGCTGGTGAATTCAAGACCAATGAACACTTAATACATGTAATAATGTTTATCATATAAAATATATTTATTATATAATAAACCGTCATTTCTGCTGTTGACTGAAAGAACTCTGAAAGAACCCTGAAAGAACCTTTTGCCTCTATTATGTACAGTATTTTTTTCGGATAAAGGTTTACCATAGAAAGCACTCGCGATAAAATATAATAGCTATATTTTTGCTATAAAAACCATAAACAAACCCCCACTTAATCAAGCACCATATTTTCAAGGATCTAAAATTATTTAATTGTACTCTGATAAATGCAGGGTTGATGTGAACAAGAACGACTTCATCACGGTGGACGAGCTGGAAGACTGGATCGTGCTGAAGACGAACGAACATTTTGAGGAGGCGCGCAAGGAGAACCAGGATATATTTGAGTCGCTCGACGATGATAACAATGGTGAGAATAGGATAAGACAAAGAGTGGGAAGATGATGGTGACGTTGTTCTAGGGTTATGGAGATAGAAAGTGGTTGAGAAGACGGGGTTTTAGAACAAGTCGAGGTCGAATTTAAACAATCCGGTGGACAAGATAGGAAATCGTTAAAGAAAATAAGTTGCAACTTGGACCTCTAAAATAAACAAATTGGCGTTACCTGGTAACTTCATAAAATATAATTAAAGTTCAAGTTATAAAATGTAACAGTGCACATGTAATTTTACTCGGTTTAAGGCTTCATATCGTGGGAGGAATTCGAGATTCATTTCTTGATTGCCCTGGGCCACAAGGAGACTGATGCCAAGATGTATGCTCGCGGCAAAGACGATGATATTCCTTTGGATATTGAAGGTGATTTCTTTTTGATATACAACAAACTAATTTCGTTTTGCAGTTACTTCTTTGAAAGTGATCATGGTTTACCGAATTTCGTAAAATTATTTACAAAGAAATTGAATGTTAACAGGATCTTTGGGCATATGCCATCAACACTCAAAGTCATAACTCAAAGTCAAAACTCAAAATTGAAAAGTTATAATAGGTATGTCCATAGATAGTGTGCGTCCGAATACCGCCTTATTTTTGCCCTGTTTGTTTGCAAGACCGCGAGCACCTGATCCGCTATAAATTCAAGTGGGCGGACGCGGAGAAGGAACCCGTCGACAACCAGCTGACCTTAGCTGAGTTCCAGGCATTCCGCCACCCCGAGTCCAGCAAGCAGATGCTCGTACAGATGGTTGAGGACATCGTAGACAGTTTGGGTAAGCCGCCGTTCCCCGACGTCCCATTCCAACCATTCTCTCTGCTATCTCCATCTATTTTCTATGCAACTAGCTGACAATATTTGAAATCACAGCTTATCAAACCTCTCGCTTGACCGTACTTTTAAGGCCTTTCGATGGATATATGCTTCATTTAGTAAATATGAATTTACATTTTTTTGAATTGGTTTGGCATGCAGACAAGAACGGCGACGGGATCGTGACGGAGCAGGAGTTCATCTCGCTGCCACCAGGGGGCGACTATGACGAGGAGGAAACGGAAGTGGACCGCCATTGGCAGAAGCAGCGCGCCAAGGAATTCCGAAATGCCATCGACCTTGATCACGACGGCAAGGTCACCAAACAAGAATTGCTCGTGAGTACAAAATTATTTTGCAACATTTCTGAGGGGATTATAAAGGGGTGTGTGTAAGATGAAACGCAAATAAGCAGTATCAAATTAAATAGTGCGTACACTTTAGTATGTTTCTACCCAATGTCACAGTAGACGAGGGAATGGTATAATCAGACCATACTTTCACGTTCTCTATTTTCCCTACCCCTCCAAAAATGTTACCATTTTCCCTTTCTCCTATTCAATAGAACTACGTTGACCCGCGAAACCCGAACCACGCCAAGCTGGAGGCGCGCAACCTGATCGAACTGGGCGACAGTGACGGAGACGACCGCCTCTCGTTGGACGAGGTGATAGATAATATCGACCTCTTCTACGGCAGCAAGATGGTCAATACAGCTCTGAGTTTCCATGACGAGTTTTAAGGCTGTGTTCTAGGGGATGTGAGTAGGTAGAGGGCGAGAGGATGGACCATGGTCAACACCGCGCTTCAGTTTCCCTGACTGAACTCCATGGCTTAAGGAGTGGGGTATGTTTGAGAAGATATGAGTATCACTACGCTCAGTTTCAATGACGAAGGCAAGATTCTAGTCTAGGGGATTGAGGGTTTATGCTCAAGACAGCTTTCATATCGAACCGGTATATTATTTTATCGGTGGGTGCGCAGAGGGGTTCATGACATCGATTGTTTTATATCAATATTTGCTTGTACATTGAACATTGATTTTTGGACTGGACAGTGCAATATACTAACAGTATGTCTGACTGAATGGTCAGTAAATTACTGTGGAATTATTAAAATGTGATAAAAAGATGCCAAACACAGTAGATCAAAGATGGGAACAAAGACATGTGGCTTGGGATGGTGCTAGTTTCTATACTTGTATTTGAAGGGAGGGTGGTGATTAATTCGAGAGTCAGAAACAATCAAAATGCTTGTTCTAGTACCGGTACATACAAAATGTTATAATTGATTGTTTTATTTATAAAAGGTACATTCTTGAGCATTATAAAACACTGTGTAGTTAGAAATCGAACTTTATGTTTACCTAAGTTTTGAACCATGACTCAATAACTAAATACTGTGCTGTAAAATAAACTTTCTTCACACAGCTTCGTATTCATATTGTGTGCTATGTTATTTAAGTTCTCGTTGTCTGTTAATCATTTATCAATAGCGTTATCACAGCTACTCGGTTCAATGCCTGTAATTGCTGATGTTATTATATAGCAAATAGGGTGTCACCAGCTACAAGTGTTTATACTTCAGGTGTTCACCTTTCAATAAGCTGTAATCTATTGTATAATGTTACTGTCCATTATTGTACATGTACTGTATTCATAATGCTTTTTGAAATAAAAATCGTTATATCGTTATATCGTTATTTACATTGTTTATTATAAATTAATTGTTGTTCGAAAAATTTGTTTGACAGTTTTAAACGGGAATATTAGATTAGATAATTATAGGTTGACATAGGATATATACCATATTTTTGTTCTATTACTAAAACATTGTTAGTTTATGACAGAATTGGGCAAAAACCTGATTTTCGGACCGGTAGAAATGTCGAGGTTCACATATATAAGAACTTTTGAATTCACAACGATATAACAGCATTTTGAATTTTCTTGATTAGGTTTCTGTTTATTAATATTATATTAAATACGTGGTTAGTGTTCATATGATTTGCTTTTTATCACAACAATTTTGATTGGTTGAACATTTGTGAAAACGAATTTACAGTATGCAGCCGAGGATCTCAAATATGAAAATGTCAGTGTTTCTTTCTTAATCATGTCTTTACAGGGTACTGATATCTGAATCAATATTATACATAGCTAATTTTGATAAGCTAATATTTTCCATGCACAACGTATTGTTGCTTACCGTTACCCCAAAATGATCGTTATTATTATAAAAGTGGTATATATTATGTAATTTCAGTTTTTACTTATGTATTTTTATACGCCTTGTGACTGTTTGGATATCTTTGTCGAAAGGATACTGTGAAATATTAACATGTGTGTTTTGATTAAAGATATATTCGTAAAATTGGTGTGGTTTTGAGGTAAAAAAATAAACATGTACATGTATTGTGTTTAATTTTCAAATATAAATGGTGTTGGTTTTATGATATCGAAACAAATATTTTGCGATGAGAATCTCGCATTCCTCTACATAAAAAGCTATACCTGAAAATGAGTCTAGTTACTGAGATAGATGATCAATAATAACCAAAAAGCAATTTTTCATTAACTTATCATGTTCTTTTATTTGTTGACCTAGGCAACCGATTTTCATAAGGGTCAATTTCACAGCCAACGTCGATCTAGACCAGGATCTTTTTAGTTAAATTATCGATATCTGGTCTAGACTTAGGCTGTGAAATTTAGCCTTACTGTTTTGTTATTTTGTTTTATAAATCATGACCATAACTTGATCAATATATAAATATGAGTTTTAAGAGATAATGTTAAAATATTTACGTATGTTGGTGTGATTTATGTATGAAACTGTTTGTTGTATATGTTTAGTGCAATATATTTGTGCTTTACATTGTTTTTTTTTTGTTAGAACACGGATTCCCATGAAATTATAGGAATAATAGATAATTCATTGTTTAATAGTATGGTCTAGTTGAATCTATACACTTATAATATTTGAGCTGCATATTGTAGGCAAGCACAAACTGAACAAATATAGCAAATGCATGTCAATGTATATATATATTTTCAATGTCGTTTTTACGATACTATCTACTATTTTGTTCCGTTGCCTAAATCATGATGACCATCTCACGATCGCGGATGTCAATTTCTCCGGCAGGTTTGTTGAATAAATTCATGTACAGCTGAAACAATGGACACCCATTGAAGTGTCCCCAAATGTTTTAATGATTGTTTTGTTTACCGAACGCTAAAAGTTAGAGCTCTTATCTGTCTATTGTTATTCTTTCACGTGTATAATATTGATGGCGTGATCGATTCACTTTTCATTACAAAATAGATGTTTCATAGCTCACAAACTAAAACACCTGGAACCAGGATAGGTGAAAGATATGGCGCCTTTATAGCTTTATGTCACCAGATAACGATCACAAGTCGTTTTATTTGATCGCGCGTAGAAACATTCTTTTTATAATACGGGTCCACAATCGTATGTGACTAGAATCCAGGCGTACACAATCGCATTTTCCACAATCCCGGCATGTAGGGCACAAGCCCCTTGAATTTTTCAGCTAGGACCAAAGCCCCGCGAGACTTTGAAAAACATTTATCTAAGTTTATCTAATATTTCAATGATATTTGTTTATCTAAGCAAACTAATGATGGATGAACAACTAATTGCGACTTAAACATGTGTCTCATTAAACGATCGTCTATTTTTAATGATCGGATTTGCAATTTGCGTATTTGGAAGTCGGGCTTCTGTAATTGATTACAGCATAAACTCAATAATTGGAGCCAGTGAGGCAAATCAAGTATTTTAATAGTGTATTTGTTTAATAATATTGATTTTTGATAACCTTAAAACAAATAGTATTTGAGCCAATGCGAATAAAAAAATGTTTATTACTTTGTTTTTAATCACGGGGCTCTTGTCCTATTTGCTGAAATCAGGGGGATTGTGCCCGTGCATGTTTATCACGCACTCTCTCTATCCCTCCTCCCCAGTTACCACACCGAGGCGACTGCTTTCTGTCTGTACATTGCAGGGCCTTCTTTGCTTTCGGTTCCATACCGGGAGCATTTTATAGACTCTTTCAAAGCAATTTA
>LQRL01137208.1:8817-19928 GCA_001703475.1 Hydroides elegans | reverse complement strand
CCAAACATGTCAATCATGAAGATATAAAAGTCAAAATGAAATATGCGATCTAATATTTTTCTTTTCAAAATAATTTATATAAAATGAGATACCAAGCCTTAGATAATCAATGCTATTCTGATCGTTTTGTTCGTGTGATTTTGCATTAAATATATTGATATCGTAAAATTTGAATATTTGTTACAAGCTCAAATAAAAGCATTTGCATGTATAATTGTATGTAGAGCTATATGTTATATGTGTATATATTTGGGAAAGCACTACATTCCAAAGTCAGTGGAGCGAATCGATCCATAGCTATTCTCTCACATGGTTTCATTGTGTAGTTATTCCGATTAGTCTTTGCTGTTACTTACACAATAACATTACCTATTCACTACGACGAGATGATAATATAAAAGTCATTATTTTATGTTACCAGCTTGCGTTTTCGCAAGACTAGTGGTTATGAATATTTAAATCGCGGTGAAAAATCATAAACACAAAAACCGCAGCGGAAAATCATAAACACAAAAACACCGCTGCGAAAAATCATAAACGTACCCTTAATCCTTTCACCTGGATTGGAATAAAATGCAACCTCGACCATTCACTCCATTGGTTCACTGGTCACAAGTTAATTAAGTTGACAGTTTGTCGTTGAATGTCAAATCATTTTCTATTGATACTATATGACACTTTGTTCGTTTTATATTTTTATAAAACTGTATTTTACTCTCTCTTATATATTGGCCACTAGTTGCAAATATATAAATTGAGCGTCTAGACGCCTCTGTATGATCATATATTGGCATCGAAATTTCTAAAGAATCATGAAATAAATACTAATATTTTATCATCATTTGAATATAATTAAGTGCATCAAAGACACATTTTATTTTGCAAATTGATTTTTTTGGCGTTCTCGCGCGTTTTATTTATGATTTTGAAAAAAGTAGGTGAGAATTTTATTTCTGAAACGGAATACCAATTCATATTTTCTCATGTAGACACATATAAACAATATTGACAAAAAAATGTTTGAATAGCCTTTCAATAATTCAAAGATGTTATTAATGAAGATATCAAATGAAAATCAAATACTCTTTTATTTTATTCATGTTATTTGGCATAGATTATTGTGATATTGTCAAATTTAAATATTAATAGAAACTCAAATTATATTATATGAACTAAAAATCGATGTGGATTACATACCTTTGGATATTTGGAAAAACGAAAAGGCATTTAAAAGGGGACTCTAAGTGGCACGAATAAATCAATAACTATCCTTTATCGGGCTTATTTACGTATGTATTCAAATTGACCAAATTGATATCCATCAATAGTATTCCTGGCTGATGTTTGTTTCATTTCGCAAAGAATTCTGTGATGTAAGAAAGAACTGATGCTAAAGAAATGGCTGAAAGGGTTATATTAAAATGAACAACTTTATCATTTTATTTAGAATTCTATGTAATGATTAAGTATCAAGTCAACACCTAATGTTACCAGTGGTTACCCAAAATCGCGTCTTAAAATAATTCATCAATATATTGAATGCGTTTTTTTTAAACGTGCTATAATCAGGCTATTGTAGTATTGGGATCTTAGCGCACAAACAATGACAAAATCCAAACATAAGAGTCCCACCTTTTATTCTGGAGTAGCCCTCTCACATGATAAACAAAACATGCCAACAATATTTGATAGCAATATTTAATAGCACCAATGTGTTAGGGCATACGTGTCAAACATTTATAAACATGGTCTGAGTTGCTGTATAGAGAAAAGTGATACAATATTATATAACTAATGCATACGACAAAATCAACGCATTTACAGAACTTCATATAGATTCTAACAATCGTTCTCCTCACACGACGTCTCGTCCTCGGAACTATCAGAGTCAACGTGATGGGCTCTATATCCACTATTCCCTCTAGATGTTCTATTTTCGTTTCTATCTCCAGAACGTGACAGACTCGAGATGTCCAGTCCGCTATAGAAACTCACGATTTGTTTTATTTCGTTTTCTAATTTTAAATGGCTTTTGGAAAACAATAATTTTAATAATAATTCAATGGCCTTTTATCATTGTAAAATAAAAAGCTTAATAATTTGAACCAATCCATTGTAACATCTGAAAATATGATAATTTTAACACTGGTTTCAATAAAGGATATGTGGGGGTAGAAGGGAACGACGATTTTTTTATTCGAAAAAAGAGATTATTTTTCTCAATAACATGAGCATTTTATTCGCAGTAATTTTCTGATTCAGCTGAGAAGATCTTGCAATAATGAATAAAATGCAGAAGGATTTAATAGAATCCATGACCAGAATGAAATTATATTCTTGAAATGAATGAGGTAAATAACATAGTATAATCAGACATGGGTACACTGGTGGTTTCTACCCCAGCAGAATTTTAGACGTCTTTCCTCTTATAATAAAGCGACATTTTAAAATGGAATATAGCTCAAGCTATTTAGATTTAGAAAAAAAAGTTTGATCAATGACCGGACCTTTAAATGGTGCCCTGGTCATTGTTTGGGTTTTAGATCTCTGACATTTGTGAGCCAATTCCCGACTCTGATTCGGGTCAAAATATATGTAAATTCAAATTAACCCCTTCGCATGAACTCTTGAATATAAGAGATGTTCCACAGGTTTCGCTGGACTTAGAAAATTCCGGACGTGAAAGTAGGGTATATACCTATTTAGAAAAATAATATATAAAATGTGTAAATGTAATTAGACGTATGCATCGAATATTCGGAAAAAAATCAGGTCACTTTTGAGTTGGGCCGTGCTTGTCTCCTTAATGGTAAGGTGTATTCACGTGGCACTTTTATCCATTCTTACATTAACCATTTAACTATCCGATTGAGTAATACCAGTTGAATATATAGTACAACTACTGAGCAATTGACCCTCGAAAATTATGACTATCAAAATCGGACGCATCAAATTTTCGGACAGCGTGTATCAAATATTCGGACATAATATTATAAAGTGTTAACCTTCCAATTACTGCAAACGAATACCTTGTGATATCGTTTTCTTAACTTTTAACAAGAATTTTAATAAGTTTGAATGCTTTTTGGACCAGAAGCAACTTGCATATATGGTCTAAAGAATTATATAAGATTGGTTTCGATTACATACCTGAAACCCTTATTGTTTACTCTTCCTGGGGCCCAAGGTTTAAGCGTATTTCTACATCGGTGTGTGATTTTCGGTGTTTTAAAAAATAGACCTAGAAATAATGAAGGCCAATCAAAGGAGAATCGATGTTTGTTTTGTATTTAAGCGACTTAAATTGTTTGAAATGTCAGCAAATGAAATGATATATAGAAACTATCGATCACACTGAATTTGCTAATAGAATGACTTAGAACAACTGCAAGAACAGGTAATCTATTTTTCGATTCACTGGGAGCAAAATCAAAATTTCTTTTTGTCATAGAAGTTTTGTAAATCAATATCTTTACTTGATGTTTTGCATAATTGAAGATACATCATTTGTGCAATAGACAACGACTTGAATTAATGGGACAGAAAATGCGAAAATCCAAAGTCATATGAACTTTTTTATCACTTTTCCATTTTAATAAATCAGGATTTTGTCATATGTTGTAGGTGTATATGTGTACAGTGGGATTATAATTATTAAAAAATTCGTATAACATAAATAATGACTCTAATTCCAATGGATTTATGGCATGTGGTAGTGATTATGTCAGACCTGGGATAATGGGACAGGTACCATTGTACATAAATAAAACATATTTTATTGCTGTAAAAGTATTGGTACATTCTAGCAATGAAAAAGGGAGTGTTTATAGACAGTTTTGATAACCAAGCTGTAAAACCTAAGCCTAATATCTATACAAATTACCCTTATGACAAAGACTTGTTTATGTTGCTTTAATGATAGGACTCTTCACTTCTCTACCCAAACCTTTGTGGATTTCACACATTTTATACTTAATGGTTTTTTTTCTTAATGAGTCCATATTCATCAAGTGTTGTAGTCTATGATATGATTGCAGCTTACATTAATGGAATTTGTGTATTTTGTTTAGCATTTCGTGATTAACTTATATTATTTAGATACATTAAAATAGTGTTTTATAACGATATCATTATTGAGATATTTCAGCAAGTTTATAAATGTAATGTTGCGAACTTTATTTTTTTCCTAATTGTCGAAAATCAAATACATGTATAGGCATCATTTTAGGAAGAACAACCTTAATAATGCACTGTTATTTATTGAAGAATTAAAAGACTTATCTAACGCAAGCCGAATGTAATTAAGCGTACCCCCGACCTATCAGAAAGGCGTTGGATAAATTCCCAAAGAAAACCTTTGCGTGAAATGATATGCTCTTAACCATTTTTTATTAGGCAGATAAAACATCAATTTTGATTATATGTAAACTCTATGAAAAATACATGAACTGTCAATACATCTATAAAATTTAAAAGGGTTTTTACACATGAAGTGTGCAATTAATTAGCGTATGGTAATTTGTTTTCTATTGAATGCACTTATTACAATGTTATCATCATACTATCGTATGTTAAGCATATTAAATGTCCTGTCCCATTATCCCAGGTCACTGATTTGACAACCCCATGTAAGTTGATCCTGTTATAGTTCACATCTTAGATATGGAAACTAGATAATATTTATACATTATGTCCCTAACATATACACATATAAGCAGACACTATTTCAAAATTTTGCTTTGATAAGAACATAATAAAAATGTATGGAATGCCAAATTTCCATTTTACTGTCCCATTAAACAGAGTCGTTGTCTACTTTGTGTTATTTTTATTTCAAAACTATGGGGATGAATAGTTCGATATAGCAATCTAAGTTTGCATTGACATTTCATTAAATATCTATTTTTCGCAGTACCAACTATTTATTCATGATGTTTTTCAAATATGGTCTCCTAAAGCCCAAGAGATAGTAAATACTTATTGTTTAGTGTGAGATACGCTATGAATGGATTACGTTGCGACATACACGATATAGTTCAACGGTATCGGGAAAACTCGGCCCAAAAACCAACTCGACCCATTTTTCTTCAAGCTCGGCCCACTTTAAAACTCGGCCCATTTTATTCTATTTACAAGCTCGGCCCATTTTCGATTCATTTATATACCGGGCAATGTTTCACAATTTTATTTTTTCGCTATTTGAAAGTAGGTTTTAAGCCAATAATTTTAGGATCATCATTCTCTAATCTGTGTTTTAGTAGAATGCTTGCAATTCCATATAGAATCGTTCTTACTAGCTTTCTTAGCTGATCCTCCAGACAAAACCATGTCTATAGCATTTTTCATCTCATCATCTGTCTACGCTCTATATTTTGGTATTATTCGTGACTATACAGGAGTACCCAGCGATTCCGGTGAAATATCTATTCTTTTCAACTTTCTATCTTGCTGGCATTTTCACAGAATAGAAAAGATAAAATATTGCATTTCACATTATTTACATTTTCCTGACATTTTATAAGAATGGAACCCAATATGAAATATGTTTCAAATATTTTCAAAAAGAAAAAGGTTTTAAAAAGAATTGACGTTAAGACATAGAAATATAACTGAGGTGGACTTGATCACAGAAGATTATATAACAAAGCGCAAAAAGTAGCTTTTCTATTCTATACCAAAAAGAAACGTTTCAATATATGTTAACGTTTTATTCTGCTGGCAGTTCTGTGCAAAGTTGCTGGCACAATATTTTGCTTGTGACTGGCTGGCAAATTAAGAATAAAAGCATTCCATAACTAGCAATTATTATCGGGTTTAAAGAAGTTGAGAGTTCATTTCATGCAAAATGAAGTAAACTTATACACTTTTTAGAAAATGGCCCATTGGGTACCCCTGACTATAAAAGCGATTGATATCCGAATAGAAAACAAAACACTTTTTGGGAGCACGCGAAAAACTAATAATATTGCTTTTTCATATTAAAATATCAAACTATAGACCTCTAGCCACATATGGCACCGAGAATAGATTCTATCATAATAGAGCGGCATAATGGGTTCACAATACAACGTACCCTTGTATACGATCAATATATTCGACTTTAAACTATAGAGTGGATGACTATATCAAATGACTAAATAAAACGATGGTACTGCGAAAAATATATTCTTGCAATGAAATGTCAATTACAAAGTCTGATTGCTGAACTCAACCATTTAACCTCATTCGTTGGAAATAAAAATAATTTAAAATATTGCACAAATGATCTATCTACAATGTTGCGAAATTTCAAGTAAAAATATTGATTTTCAAAAGTTCTATGACGAAATGAAATTTCGATTTTGCTCCCAGTAAATCAATAAATAGATTCCCGGTTCTATATGTTCATTTCCAACAAGTTGAATCATAATCAAAATTCGAAGTTTTATATAGGTACGGGTACGCGCTTGTTAAATATTTTAGGGTTTTTTTGTGTTTTGAAGGTATGGACACGCGCGTGTGGAATACATTGGGTATTTGCGTTATGCGATATGAATCTTCACGCGCTTGCGGTATTTGTCTGCGATATTGCGATATCGGCTATAATGTTTGACTTTTGCACAGTGCATTTAGATTTCTCGGCATGAAGTTGCTTTCTCAACTTATCCAGTTTATTTATTAGTTTATGGCAGTAAGCAGAATAAATGCATTTTTATTGAAGTGATCATTAGAAACCAAGACAAACATACAAGGTTCGAAATGAATCCGGAATATTATGTTGTAATTTTTCTATATTTTTTGCCAATGAATAAAAGTATATTTATATTTAGATAAGAACATAGATACACCTTTTATGAATATTATGATATAACAATTGTGCTGTTTATGAAACTTACAATTGAATTATGACCAAGAAAATGAGAGGTGGTACACATGCTTAAGTGAGCAAATGACATAAGGCATTTCAACGAATGGAAAGGCATGACACGGCTAGCATATGAGAGGCAAAATAGCATATTGATTGGTGTAAAATAACATTTTCAATTCACTTACGTGGTTATCTGTAGCACCTACATGGTGTGGTCTCCGTTAAAGTCAAATACGCACCTGTATGCGCCTGGGCATTGATGTGTGGAAATATTGTCCCGTTCCTCCAGAGGCATATTCATGAGGTCGTCCATCGAATATTCGGGCATATTTTGCTCACAGCTGACTACGATACACCGAAGTAACGAGCAATTTCATTCTGACTTCTTCCAGTTTGTATTCGGCCAGCGATCATTGCCCTGTTTGAATTACTCTTAACTCGAATCAATTTTAACACAACCTTTTACTAAAACTAAAGAAATCAACTTGATGAGTGAAAAGAAAAAGGAGTGAATAATGAAAATAGAGCGATTGGTCAGTAGGAAATTTTCTGCAATCGCGGGGGAATTCAAAGAAAATATAGAAACTGCGATATTGCTGAAGGGCTAAATCCCCGCAACATTGCAAAATATGTTCACACAGTTGTGAATCAAAACCAAAGAATTGTCCGTGAAATTAGGACAATATTTGCGGGTCCATGTCTATTATAAGCAATGCCGTTGTAACAAAACTTGAAATCATTTTGATAATTAATTCAGCCCAAAATCAGATCAAATTAATCCTAGTATGTTTTCATTAAATATCATTGTATGCATTGTTTGAAGGGTGTGGAGTCATATTTGTATTTAGTGAACGGGTTTCGGTGTTGATCTGTGTTTGAATGCTAAGTACAGATCATCTTAGGCTATAAAAAAATAAATTTATGTGTCAAGGTGTATAGGTGTATGCAACCTTTTTACAAAAATATGAAAAAACGTTGGCTCATGTCACTCAGTGTTATTGCTTATTCAGATTCCAAGTATAAAAATAGGCAATGCTCCACTTTCTAATTAGTGTATGGTTTATTAGTGATATTCTAACATTGATAAGCACTAAACCATGCCACGGCTAAAATATATGACTAAAATGCATTCAGAAAAGAACCCATTGAACAAAATAGAAACGTTTTATGATATATTTATGAACATTAAAATGTTGTAAAACATATATTTTTAGATGAAGTTTAATAACCACCAATGGGTGCTAGCTCTAACGTGTAACCGAAAGTGCCTCTGGGTCTAAAATCCAAATTTCATAAAGAATTTCGATAAATGGCCCCCGAATCGCTGCCCCTCCTTCTCACGTGTGCGACCACGCATGTTTGTTTATTAAAATGGTGAGAGACATAATAATGTCTGAGCAATAAAAAACAACTATTGATTTCGGTCAAACACATTTATTTACATTGAGTCATGACAACGACCGAATAAAATGTAGTCTATTTAACCGGTAGAGTATGGTTATTTACTGGTATCCGACTATTCAAAGTCATCGCTATCGTCACTAGACTATTTATCATATTATTCAACAGTTTTCCTCTGTATTGCTGGTTAATGCGCTTAAAGTAATTATACATTAAAATTGCATCTTCAACTTTGGTTTCGTTTAGCTTTGTCATACCGAAATAATGAAGAAACGTTTGAGTATACGCTCATTGATTCTACCTGATAGAAAAGGTAAATGAATATGATCGGCATCATTATGACATTTATACAAAATGTTATTCAATCAAGCAAAGGAAGGAGGTAGAGTCTAGGTAGTCTGGCCTTATTGTCTATTTGTATTTATCGACACATTTATTCCACAGCTATTTATTGCATTTTAAGAAGCTTAAGAACCTGAATGGAAGTGAGGTAGAATTGCGCCTGGGAACAATAAAATTGCTTATGGTACCAAACATACTTCAAAAGAAAAACTGAGCAGCTGGGTAGGCTAGATTCTATTTTCGCGGGCATTGTTTTTATGGTAAAAGTTTTTTATATCCGCCACGCCATTCCTATTATTTGCAACAAAGAGAAAGGTTCCGTTTATTTATTCAATATACAAATGTTAAAAGTCAATTACAAAAATGATTAAAAGTTATCAATTTTTACTTTAACCGTGGCATGATTTAACATTGATAAGCACATATTATAACTATCTAAAACCACGCATATTTCCTATCAAAAACAGTAGGAAATATGAATGGATCTAGATAGTTAAAATATAAAATATATTGGGTTCTTAATAAAAACCATATTATAGCTCTTTATTCATAGAAGCTTTACTAGATTTTCCAACATACTTAAGGTTTTGGCCTATTAGTAATATCCGCTTGTGTAAAGTAGATTTTGGAATACCAAAAGTACCATTCACTATACATAGCTCATCCAAACGTTTTCATACTTTGATCATCCCACAATTTTCTTCTTTTTGTCTTATCCATAGTAATTGTGGTTATCACGACATTTTTAATTATGAAAAACTACATATAAATCTGCGTGTTTCCATTGATAAGTAAAAATTGCTTATATTCTAACTAAATATTTAATTTAGGTTCAACTTAAACATCTTAAGCTTGAGATTTCTAGAGCCATTGACAAGTCGAATTCTATAGAATCTATCTATGGTGTTTTCATTTCATATTATAGTCATGGGTAAATGTGTTTTGCTTAGTGATTTAATTGATTCAAATGGTCTTAATGAATGAAAAACTGTAAAGAAGACTTTAGAAAATGCTGGTCTATAGACTTCTATAGCATTGTCAATCTCAAGTGTGCAATAGAAGTCAAGGTAGTTTGTGGTTATTGCTTTCGTTCACTTATTAGAAAGCTGCCACGAGCTCACTAGGGTATTCATAAAGTCTTATATTGAGAAGAACATTGAAATAAAAGCATTCATTCTTTGTTATATCTATTTTTGATACATATACCTATAATCTAAACATATTTATACTTATATAGGAGTAAACAATATCGATATCATCCCAGATCAACGTCGAAAATCGTTCACTAAAACAAAATTATTCCTCTTCTTTTATGACAACTGAGTATATATATTTGTCTTTGTTTCTAATTATTACTTCGATGAAGAAATACATTTATTCTGCATACCGCCATAAACTAATAGTTAAAGTGGATTAGTTGACAAAGCTATATCATGCCGAGATATCTAAAATTTGCTGCCCAGAATAATCGGACATTACAGCCAATATCGCAATATCGAAGAGAAATATCGCAAGCGCGTGAAAATACATATCGCATAACAAAAAAAAACAAATATATTCCACAAGCACGTGTCCGTAATTATAAGCGGATTATAATTGTCGAGTACACACTCAGAAAGGTGTTTTTTCCTAACCATTTGACGTCATAACATGATGTCCTGGTCCTTTGTTACCTCTATTATACAAATTAAATTCACACTGGTGACATTACTTTCAACGAATGGACAGTTAGGAATGCATTATTTTAGATAATAGACAGCTGGTCAAAATCTGAAATGTAAAGGTCATATCAAACCATACATTGAAAATAATAAAACCGATGAAGAAACAAGTATGATATATTCAATTGTTTCACTTTATGAAACATTTAAAGTTTATTTTGATAATTTATTTCCTGTTTTTTGGTAACAATAGCTCTTGATTGCAAAACTTAGATTTTAATCCGGCTAACGATAAAGCATATTTTAGTTTATGATTATCTAATAAACAAATTCATTTAGTATTAGATCTTTGTCGAGAAATTTCGTTTTTAGAACTAATAATGTTGTATTTATCCATATCAAAGTCAAAATTAGTAAAGTTTATTTGATTTAATAATCTTGACAAGTCTTTACTAAACTCCGCCCAAATACCAAATGAAGGGTTCCATGCAACAGTGTTTTGAGTTATAATAGATTTGATACGCTGCTTTGAGGAATTTATCAATTTGAAGCCTGGTAATAGATCCAGATCAAAGGGAAATGGTCTTTAAAAGACATTTTCAAAACATGTTCATATATTTATACATTGTCTGAAAGTTTGTATTTATAAAATAACGTTTCAACTTATTCAAAATTAGTGAACACTCGTTTCCTCCTTTTTCCACATTATACACTGTTGTGATAACCTGTATACACCCACTCCCATGAACATCCCCCTTGACCATTCCCCTCTTTTTTGCACAGACATAAACACTCGCCCTTTACGAATTTTTAATTTTATGTATAAAATTTCATTTTTGTTAAAGTTAAATAAATAATTA
>LQRL01137195.1:37151-48437 GCA_001703475.1 Hydroides elegans | reverse complement strand
CATTCGTTGTAGACAACCAATCGCAATAATCGCGTCTGCCTTAAAATGCTACGAGTGTTTCGGTAACGTTTTGATATTGCCATAAGCAATTCATTTGAACGACCGCTTGTTTTCATAAACCAGAGTTTAGAGACCAGGGTAACAGGTGCTTTGTTATATTAAAGCCCCTTCCAATGTGATAAAGCCCACATGTTTATTGTGTAATTTGCAAAATTGTGCTTTATTTAACCAAAAATTAGATAACCATAGTCTATATACAAGTAGATTCTATAAAACATATTGGAAGATTATTCTTATTCCAAGAAAACAATGTTACATTTACATTCATTAAATGACGACAGAATGACTTAATACATGTAATTGTTTATTTGTCATTTGGATGACAGGGATTTTGTTTCGTAGATCACGAATAGAGTCTAATAATTTTAGAATCATGCAATTATAGATAAAGGATCCTTCAAATGAAACTTAAATCATTGTCATATTGGTAATGTGATCTTCATCAGCACATGCAGTAAACAGTGCGTACATGTTACGGATGCAAGTGGTTGTTCAATCAGGAGGACCGGTCGCAATTTCTAATAGAAACCCTTAGACGGGTGTCGCGAAAATTGACACCCTGAACACAACACGTTTGGGATATAATCTTTATTAACTCAAAGAAATATGAATAGAATTTAATAAAATTCGGCCATATACTAGAACAATATATCGTCTCTTATGCTATGGTCTTAAAAAATATTATAAACTTAATGCATTCATTATTTTTATCGATCTTTATATGCCATCAGCTCCACAAGGTGTCGAATAAATTGACACCCCTTGTGTACCAAACCTAATAAAGGTCAATTAAACTTCATTTCAAGCTTATTATATGAAATATAATTACGGATTATTAACCGGTACGTAAACATGTTCCAAAGTGAATCAATGTACTTTAAAAACAAAAGTTAAATTCTTGTTATACGTATTCGATATCCGTTATTTTGGATTCGCCTTAGAAAGTCGAACTTGACAAGAATTCTTGACTAGAACCTAATATGAAATATCTGTTTATGGGTTGTATACAGTGTTTGCGCTTAAGCCAAAAATCACACTGGCCCTCCGGGCCAGTAACCTTAAAAAAATTACTGGCCCGACCGAAAACATACTGGCCCGACTTCGAAAATAAAATATTATAAATTACCTTATTTTTTACGTTCACAGTTCGCCAACTATCCTTTAAAATTCCCGAGTGCAGCACACATTGAAATCACAAGCGATATTCAACGTATTTAATTCTTTTAAATTAAGATACGAGCGCCGAAGGCTCGAGCAAAATTTATCCAGGAATCAATGAGACCTATCTCAAGCATAACGATGTTATGCTAACACTTTTGGTCCTGCAATTGCCATCTAAAACGATGCGTTTGCGGTAAACGATTGCTTTAACTACCGAAATATGACAGCATATCCCGACAGCTTCCATGTCATTACATCAAATGATAAAGAAATGCATTTGGGTATGTTTAATAGACCATTGTGGAAAAAACAAACACCGAATTTTCGTTTGATAATAACCACGTTTATAAAACAGCGAAAATGTTCTGTTAAGAATTGGGGAATCGGGAAGCAATAAGTAATAGTTTCAATCATTACAAAATTTCATACTAACCAGCCGGGCCAGTACTCTCAAAAAGTCACTGGCCCAGCCCAAAAAGTAACTGGCCCCGGGCCAGCGTTTAGCGCGAGCACTGGTTGTATTAACAATCATAGATTTCATGTTTTTTATGCAAGCTCACATAACCATTAAATAGATATTAAATGTTGTAGCAGTATAAAGCCATGTGTAAAAATAACCGAGAGTCTAAAGAGATTAGAGATACTCTGCACGAATAATCAAATAGATTACCCTTTGAAGACTCTATTCGCTTCTATTCACAGAGTCTAATGAAGTATTCTAACTGACTAACCTCATCAGCCATATAGACATCTTACTTGTGATGTTTGCGTTTTTGCAGTTAAAGCCATAGTAATTACTTGATGTTAAGATATAATGTAAATTTGTATGGACATAAAAACGTTTTGGACAAATATCAGTATTTTCAACAGGACATTTGACATCGGGTGTCAATTTATTCGACACCTTGCGGAGTTGGAAGCATATAAAGATCGATAAAAAGAATGAGTGTATTAAGTTTATGTTACATTTTAAGACAACGGTATAAGAGACGATATATTGTTCTAGTATATGGCCAAATTTTATAAAATGATGTTCACATTTCTTTGAGTTAATGAAGATTACATTCCAATATCGTGGTGTTCAGGGTGTCAACTTTCTCGACACTGTTCTAATAATTTGTAACGTAATGTATACGTTATACATAATCGTGTATATTTGTAGTTCGAAAAATCAAACTTAAGTACCGGTAACCACACCCGCTTTTGAACTCAGGAGCACGTTGATTTAAAGATAAAATTCAATTATAAATTATAAAATTGATTAAACAATTGTAACAGCCTTTATATTGTCTGGGTTCCTATCCAGCTAGTAATTTGCGTTCGTCCTAATCATAATGTAAGCTGTTAGTCAAAATGAGAGTTGAGTCAGAATTTATATTGTTGTATATGTAAAAGGTGAAATATATAAACTAGGAAAATAGGATATTAATGTAAAAAAAAAAAACAATTTTCGAATGCACAGGATCAACTTTATTTTATTATACACAATGAAAAGTTCTCCATTAAAACGACAAGTATTTTCACGAACATAAACATTTATGGTTAAAGATTGTAACGTTTGTATTGTAATCGTTAAAGATCGGTTTTGAATAACATTATAAAACGCAATAGCTGACGCATGTGCATTTTTATATAAGAAATATGTATCGGAAGTAGAACATTCACCGTTTGAATATGAATTAAATCTCATTCCCTCCTTAATAAAATCAATAAAAATTAAATGAAAATGCTAAAACACATTGACAGTACAGGACCTCATTATAGAAATTTGTAAATATTTTTTCGACTTCATTGGGCTACATTTGGTTCGGTTCAAATCAAAAGTTTGTCAAGGGTGCTTTCGCTTTCCACGCTGAATTTTCATTATACAAAAGGTAGAATATATAAAAGTAATTTATCAGATATCGAGTAAGAAGGGCGAGTATATTGAAAGCTTTTTCGAGTTTTTTTTCCCTAGCCAGGCATTTCTTTTCGGAAAAACAGAAACGAGCCTAGCGTTAAAAAACAGCATTGGCGTTTAGGTAGCGTTTTGACATAAGAAAAAATATCAGAAAAAGCTCCGGGCCCATAAAGCTTATTCTACCGATAGTCGATATAAGCAATTAATATAAGCATTTCATGATACGTTAAAATGAAATGAGATCATATCATATAACAAAAACAATTACAACCCTAGAACAATCCTAAGCCCTCTCAACCGCTGTTTAAAACATAGCAACACATTTTTCTAACACATTCTTGATAAGGTATGACATATCCGGTCCGGAGTTTTATCATATACAATAAGGCACAACTCGTTGGTATATTCATGAACACGCGAGGTGAGACACCGTTCAAAATGCTGCTTCTTTTCTGTCTTAGGTTTTATTCAGCCACACCTTCTCCGTGTCCGTAGTATATTCGGCTTTCGTCCTGAAATTATACAATTCAACATGATATGATAAAGACTTTTTTAATATGGAAATGCATATCATTACTAAAATAAAAGGGTATGATATATATGTTTTACACTCTATTATTGTGGTGTGATATTCGAACCATCGATGTAAACATGGATGATGGCTGACATGAAAATTGATAGATAAATAAATGCACAATAAGGTTAAACAACTGAGTCGGCTTGAAACACATATTGAATATTATTTTATAAAGTCACCCTAGCCCGCATGTACTATTCCTTGCATGGTAAAAACACAGGTTATTTTATGTTATATTAACGCTATTTTAAGAACAATTTTTTGCGCGTCTTTATCCTGTTATAACAGTAGAAAGACGCACACAAGTGTTTTATTGCTATGATGGTTTAATCGTTCAATCCCAAAGAACTCAGGTATTGAACCGAGAGAGTTTTTACACTTACTCTTGTTTTGTTGCGTCGCTGACCCGATCAGAAAGATTGGTGCCGCGTGTCTCTGGCAAGAAGATGCCGAGGAAGGCGGCGATGATGGAGAGCACGCCCATGATAATGGGAGGGAGAAGAGGGTGTACGTTGGCCTAAAACGAATCAAAATTATATATAACCCATTAGGTTTATGCCTTTTTGGAAAGGTGTCTTGTGTTAAAATAGATCCAAATGATGATAGGAGGAAGGAGACGGTGTACGTTGGCCTAAAAGGGAAAGGTGGATAAAGGTGGCATCTTCTTAGCAAGAATGAGTAAGATATATATCGCTAACATCTCGAAACAAAATGAAGCGGAATCTTAAAACACTAACAAATGGTTATCATGTAGCAGATAAGATGTTTGGATCGTGATTTACAAGTTTAGCTTTGCTTCATTATTATTGTTATTTTACAACGCACTCGTATATACAGTGAAGGCCATAAGTGTGGACTTTTTTGTTTGGAATAATATTTATCATATTTTGAAAAATATTTTTGTTCTTTCTAAATTCTAGAATAGTAGGCTAACCATTTATCAATAAATAAAACAACAAGCTGTTTCGGGATCTTGCACACTTTATTCACAATTTAACTTTTCCCGAGGCAGGTGACACCCCCGAAAATGACAAACGTGCCTATGCGCACTGAACTTGATAGAAGTCTATGTGTATCCACTGTTCTTAAGATAAGCAAGTCTAAAGGAATCATGCATAGACTAGTGTGCAAGACATTCAATGGAATCTATTGTTTTTTTTTTCACATATTGGTGAGTACAGTACCTTTTGGTTTTGCAATTCATTTATAATAATTTTGATAAACATTTTTTAAAATTATCAAATCAAAATGCCATGACTTGGCGTAAATGAAATTTCTCAAACTGAGAGAGCCATCATTATTGGCAAGTTGCAAAGTGGTCTAAAACAGAGAGTTATTGCCCAACAGCATGGAATTACTCAGTCTGCTGTTTCTAAAATTAAATTAAAGTTTAAAGGAACCGGGGATGTTAAGAACCAGCCTCGAAGTGGAAGACCCAAAGTCACGACTGACCCCGAAGATATGCTTATCGAAAATCTAGCGCCAAGGCAAAGGAGACTTACATGTAAGACTTAAAAGGTTCTCATGATTTTTTTCTGTATAGTTTTGCTTTGAAAAAAAATATTGTACGAATATAAATAACAATTGCTTGATTTTATGTTTTATATGAATTCGGATCGCTATGTGAGGGAAATACTGGAGCCATATGTCCTACCAGTTGCTGGCGCCATTGATCCGGAGCGATTTGTGTGGGTGGACGATAATGCGCAATCTCACTGAGCACACAGAGTGGATACCTTTTTAGAGGATCACGGGATAGAGCGAGTGGGATGACCCGCAAAGAGTCCTGACATGAACCCTATCGAGAATGTGTGGGGCCTCTTGAAGAGACGCATATCTCGACGGATCCGCCCGGAGGACACACTTCAAGACCTTGAGGACGTCTTGATAGAGGAATGGAATGATCTTCCCCAGGCGTATCTTGACAAGTGTGTGCTGTCGATGCGAAGACGCACAGAGGCATGTGTGAGATCTATGGGATCGCATACCAAGTACTGAGGGCATTATGACTTTTGTCATTTTCAGGGGTGTCACCTGCCTCGGGAAAAGTTAAATGTGAATAAAGTTTACAAGATCCCGAAACAGCTTGTTGTTTTATTTATTGATAAATGGTTAGTCTACTATTCTAGAATTTAAAAAGAACAAAAATATTTCTTAAAATATGATAAATTTTGTCCAAACAAAACAGTCCACACTTATGGACTTCACTGTATTTGTATATGTACATGTATATTACACTCGGTAAATACTTGTACATGTAGAACAATCAAAATGAGCGTTTGAAATTAAACTACACTTTATTAAACATAATAACCAATGCAACTCACAAGACTGGATATAAAGGGCGATATGACACTGCCAATGCGACCCATCATAGAACATGCGGACAATCCCACATTCCTGAGGTTGGTCGGATAGACTTCGGTGGCCATCATGTAGAGAAAACTGAAGTTGGCAGAGACGCCAAGTTTGCCCAGGATGGCGAGGGAGACGATCAGCCATTGCATGTCTGTGAAATGCATGTACAAATAAATTGAGTTTGGTATTTTGCGGGATTTGTTGGTTATTTTAATAATTTGACTGTAGGACACATCGGTCACACTATGAGACAGGGCACCAAAAGGACGGGCGCCAAAATTGGATCCTTTAATAAAATACCGGGCGTATTTTCGAGTCGCGACTACTTATGAAATTTTCAACATCGTCGCAACATGGAAGAAGCTATTGACAAAGTCAGTGAATGGATGACTAAAAACAAACTAAAACTCAATCAGTCGAAGACTGAGTTTATGATACTCGGTACGCGAAATCAAGTCAAAAAGATCCACCATAACAGCCTACAAGTCGGTGGCGAAGCGATAAAGGCAAAACCATCGGTTAGAAACCTCGGAGCGCATTTCAATATCGAGATGAAGATGGTTACTCATGTTAACCACATACTCAAATCTGGATATTTTCATTTCCGACAAATTAGTGTAATCCGGAAATATCATAGCCTCGAGGCTAAAAAAACCCTGGTTCATGCTTCCATCCTTTCACGGGTAGACTACGCCAATGCACTTCTATATGGCATCCCAGAGACACAAATAAATCGTCTTCAGCGGTTACAAAACAGGGCGGCAAGGCTTATTACCAAGGACAATTATCAAGTCGAGTCTAGATCTATCCTTCAAAAACTCCATTGGCTACCAATACGGGCTAGAATAAAGTACAAAGTGCTTTTATTAACATATAAAGCGCTTAATAATCTTGCCCCGGCTTACATCAGAGACATGGTTGTTGTCCAAGACTCAAAGAGACACACACGACAGTCGAATTCCGGTGTTCGACTTTTTGAACCACGATCGAAACTAAAATTCGGTGGCGATAGGGCGTTCGGTGTGTGCGCTCCTCGTTTATGGAACTTGCTCCCTAGCTCGCTGAGATGTGCCACTGACATTAAAGTTTTCAAAAAACAACTGAAAACTTATCTTTTTAAAGAATTTTTATTGTAAAATGCAGTATTAATTATTCATTTTAGTCATTTAGATCAGTATTATATCATTATTTGTACCAGTATTATCCTAGACTCTTTTTAGAATCTATATGTACTTCATATTTGCACGTAATTCATTTGTAATGTACTTTAACTAATATACATGCTCTATAGTATTATATGTTATGCGCAAAGAACATGTACATGACACATGCGCTATATAAGAATCGCTAAATAAAATAAATGAAATAAAATAACATTGATATAACTACTATATTGACGATTGAACACACACTGAAAACGTTTTTGAGGAAAGTATATTAATATGTCCAAAAGAGACGTAACCTTTTCCCAAGTTTTACCTTCAGGTATGGCGAGTATGGCGAGGAGAAGCACACCCGAGATGATAAAGCAGATGATGATATTAATGCGGCGACCGAGGCGCGTGTCCATCAGGAGCTGTGCGTACAACAGCGCTGGGACCTGATGCAAATAAAAAATGATTACATTGTAAGGATGCTTGAATAAACGATAGAAAAAAGGGGGCACTTGCTGAATAACGTACATGGGATGACTATCAGGAACTGCGCTAAGGCAGGCCTGGGACCTAAATGAGCAAAAGAAGAATTATTTATGGTCGATTAGGTATATCCTATACGAATAAGGCTTTAATATTTATAAAACGAAGCACATAAATTATTTGCAGTAATTTTAATGAATCTGTCAGGAGCGAAGAATTTTTTAAGACTAGATATAGCATAAAATGCTTTAATTAAGCAAGTAGTTTTTATGTTGTTTGTTTATCTATGTTTTATAAATAAAGAGAACACTTACCTCGACAAGACCGGAGAATATTAGACTGAGATAGGGGTTGGTACCCAGGCTCGGAACATAGAAGGTAAGGCCATAGTAGACTAACGTCACTGTATTCCTGATAAAGATGACATAAAACATACTATATATCAATTGAAATTATCATTTTACAGTCTATATGTATGTTATCATACATCATAGATGGACTAAGACTTTAAACCAAATTTTACATATTCATAGTCCCCTCAGTGCAGCGTGCACCCGGTTAAACATTTTGCTAATATTTTATCTTAGTCAAACCCTTGCAACGCATAAAAACCATAGTTAATTGAATAGCGCACTAAATGTAATAATACTATTTACAAAAACAAATACTCACCATTGGAAGAAAAATACGAGAGTGATTTTGATGAAATACCACGATTTAAATAAATCAAATATCGATATTTTCTTGTCCTCGCCGTCATCTTTCTAGAAAAAAATAAGAATAAATAAGAAATAAAATATAACTCCTATGAAAGAACATGATTAAAAGTCAGATCAAATAACATATTGCCCTCTTCCAGGGCTCACATAATGTCTTCTTATGTAACATACTTAAATTTTGTTCTGTATTGATATTATAAAGGCCTGACCCTATAAGAAGCTTTTTCTAGCATTTTAATCTCATTTCCCATAAGGAATGATTAACAATAGAGGGTCTGTTAGGGATACAAGCTAGATCAAGCTCATGTTTCATTTTGTCTATATCTACTCACCGTATCGCTGATAAGCAGGTCCTTTGGCAACCATCGTCCATTGATTCGAGCCATCTGGTCCAGAACCTTCATCGCTCGCACGTTTTTCTTGTTCGCCGACAGCCAACGCGGTGATTCAGGTAAGAGGCTGAAAAGAATTAAATGAAATTCACGTTTAAATTATCATTCATTATCATCTCGCTACAGAGTATCCTAAGAATTATATGCTGTATCGAAATGAGAGCTATAATTTATATCTTTCAATTTGCACATAAAGACTTCTTTAAAATGTATGTTGTTATACACGTAGCTACTATAAGCAACCAAACGGATTGTCATGACCTCCCTTATGGTAACAAAATGTATGCACTAATGAATTCACTAATTTTTGTACCACCACTATCTTAGCGAATGAAGCATTCCAATTTACTACATGGTTAGAGTGTATTTTTTAAAGAAATGATAGGGAAAGGCTAGGATGCAAATATAAAGTGTATTGCACCGTAGAATAGTCTGATCTACTTTTTCCATAGATACATAGAAATTTATATTTTTCGGGATAATTTATCAAAACACTTATTTTAAACATTTTGTGTCGTTTCTGTCCCTAAAATTGCTTTTTATCGTTTAATTTTTGAAAGTTCCAGGTAATTTGATTGAAAAAAAAACAAGCACATTCCTACTTAAAAAAAATGAGTATTAGAAAACTAAAATTTTGTTTTGCGCATAGTCGCCTTCCCGAGCCTTTCCTTTCTAAACAGGTGGATTCACGATTATTTGTTACGTCACAAACCAAACCTCAAACGTCATAACGTCATGAACTCGAACATAATAATGTAAACAACAGGTGCAATGATGGGAGAAGGAAATGTCAGAATTGAGTTCAAAGCTGATTTTTTTTATGTATTAATTGAATGACATATGAAATTTATTATCATAAATTAACAATTATATAAATTGTTTCAATATGTATATACAATGGCAGGCGAAACCTAGAATATGTAAGTTGCAATTAAGATTTTATTACGAAATACTCCAAATACATGCATAGCACATGTACACATATTCACCTGCATTTAATACCTTAAGTCCACAAATTCTTGGGCAATATTTAGATCAACCCCAATTGTTTGAAAACAAATAGGCCATTACAAAATCATCAAAATCAGAGGTCACCCTGTAGTAAAGGGAATCCATTATTTAGATTCAGGATGCGTAGATGTTTATTGCACTCAGGGAGTCGAAATGGATGCACTCAGCCTCCGGCTTCGTGCATCCACTTCGACTCCCATCGTGCAATAAACATCTACGCATCCTGAATCTTCATAAAGGATTCCCATACTGTTTTAGCAGATTATACCCATTACATACAAGAAAACCCTCTTAATCAAATGACGATCAGTCTTTCTGTCAAATTACTTCTGCTCTTTTGAATAAAATGACAAATTCTTTTCAGCGTTGCTCAACAACTTGGTAGTCCATTAATGAAAAATCGAGTAATTTACCAGAAGTGTGCGAGGTATGGCAGACACAACGCCGTGGTAAAGAGCACGAGCAATCGCCAACCGCGTATAAAGAAAGCCACGGCAGCCAGGACGACATAACCGGCCAGCCAGAAGTAGTACATGCTCATGCCAGATAGCACGCGCCATTTGGGGCCCACGATCTCCACGGCTGGAATGGTAATAAATATATTAATAGTACATGGGTGAAATGGTATGTTAATAAAGGTGTTTTATATATGCCCTTCGACGATTAATTGAAGGTATCAAAGATAAGAATCTCCCAGCCATAATCATTTTCATAGATTTCAAAAAGGCCTTCGACACTATACATCGCGGCAAACTGATCAAGATTCTACGAGCATAAGGTATACCAGAAAAGCTAGTGAGAGCAATAGAAGTTATGTACACGGACACTAAAGCAAAAGTGCTATCTCAAGATGGT
The DNA here is from genome assembly GCA_001703475.1 of Hydroides elegans. Classification (NCBI taxonomy): domain Eukaryota; kingdom Metazoa; phylum Annelida; class Polychaeta; order Sabellida; family Serpulidae; genus Hydroides; species Hydroides elegans. Next base: position 37,767 of record LQRL01137195.1, on the reverse strand, counting down.
GAAACTGAACTGTTCGACATCCTTGCTGGAGTACTACAGGGTGACACTCTCGCTCCATACCTCTTTATCATAGCACTGGACTACGCACTTGGAAAAGCAATAAACGGAAGAGAAGAAGAATTAGGGTTCCAGATACAACGTCGACAAAGCCGAAGAATAAGACCTGTATGTATATCCGACCTTGATTTCGCCGACGATATCGCGTTGATAAGTGAACAAGTCAAACAGGCACAAACATTGCTCGATAGAGTTGAAACTGCGGCAGCGGCAATAGGCCTGATGGCCAACCCAAAGAAAACCAAAGTGATGACCTTTAACTGTCCTAGCAAGATAGATATAAAAACCAGTGACGGCTCCATACTCGAAGAAGTAGATGATTTCACCTATTTGGGATCCCTAGTAAGCAGCTCAAGAGCCGATATAGCAAAGAGAATAGACATAGCATGGGCAGCACACAACAAGATGAGCAGAATTTGGAGATCAACACTGTCTAGAAAGACCAAGACGCGACTGTTCCGCTCAACGGTAGAATCAGTTTTCCTATATGGAAGTGCAGCATGGACGCTCACAGAGACACTGGCAAAGAGAATCGATGGTTGTTTCACGAGACTGCTCG
>LQRL01137195.1:11158-36831 GCA_001703475.1 Hydroides elegans | reverse complement strand
CACCGGCCTCCAAGAACGCGAGATGGCATCCTTGATGTTGAGCAGGGACCAGTGGAAGATCAAGGCAGGTCGATGTTTCCAACATCGACCTAGGTAGGTAGGTATATATGTTTAAGTTCAATATTGTAGTTTAACCAATCATGTCTATATAAGAGAACCGATGATAACCCCTAATATGAATAAAAGTTATAGCTCATTATTCAGGTGTTAACTCAGAAGAATGTTAAAAGGGCACTCCGGTTGTATCATATACATGTATACGTATTAGGACGGAACGTGGGCGCCAATGCATGTTCGACATCTATTCTAAATTCACGTCTGAAAGTAAGGGATGTAATAATAATGTACAATCTATTGACAAACACTGGAAAATGAAATAATAAATATCCTATAAAAACATAAACAGTACAGTATAATTTGTGCACGTTATTATCATTAACAAGATATTATGAAAATAGACTATATATACTTACTAAAGACATAGAGAGCCGTGTACCACGCGATGTCGGCGATGGACGTCAAAAGGCGACCAGCGATGAACATGTAGTAGTTGACGGAGCAGGCGGTGATGAGACGAACCACGATGTGAACCAGCAGGGCGACCAGGGCGACGGGGCGGCGACCGAATCTGCAAATGAAGGACATGTGAATCATTTAACATTTAAAAAATATATATAGAGGTGGTAAAAGCGGGCTGCAATCAGGTCGAGACTAGAATCTAGCAACCAATCACATAAATATTCATAAATAGCATCATGATTTGAATAAGCACTTTACATAGACTATAGTTTATGTAAAGTGCTTATTCAAATCATAGCTATTGATTTCTACTGCAACGTTGCCGATTGGATACGCTGAATGTACAAATTGGTTTGAACGAGTGGACTTTTTTGCAATCTTTACGCTTACATTTAAACGTTTGTCTTATACTTTGAGGCGTACTTATAATTACCGAAAAAGTCGATGTTCCCACCTAATTTTTATTTGACTTATTTGTTGGTATTGGTAGATTCCTAGTTACGTAATCGTCACATTTGATAATACAAATTATTTCAAAACTACTATGAAGATGGAAAAGTCAGCACTTTGTCCTTCAAATGTTAAACAATGCAAAACATATCGTCATCGATAAATGTCAAAGTGATCTTTTAATTCACATTGTTGTCCGCTGAACGAGAAATAATTTGCGCTCATTGATGATTTTTCGCCTTTTTTTTTTCTTTCTTTTTTATTGCTAACCTTCATATTTTATTTTGTTCGCTTTTGTTTTACAAACGAGGAAATTATCTTATGCCATTCATCTTTATAATCTTTGAGTGCAGCCTAGCATCCTTTTCAATGACCTGGTGACAAATTATAACATCTAATTTTGAAAATGCATTTATGTGCTAATATATAATACATAATGACTTCAGATTACACGATTGGTTGTAAATAAGTATATTTTAAATCATTACATTATTAAAACGTGCTTTCCTTTCATTGAAGGCGTGCACACAGCATCGTGTTTGGTACCTTCGATAGTTTAGTCTTTAGTCTATATGAGTATCTGAGTAATCGGAGGTGTTGAACATGGTCCATCAGTTTTCTCAAATATTGCGGTCCATCACCATGGAGGGTCTTGTAGGTGATCCAAGATTGCACAAAACCTCATCATAAGCTCATTCTGGCCTTACATTTACTCCTATGAGCTTAGCATGAGGTCATGGTGAGGTTTTGTGCAGCCTGGGATGAGAGTTATCTGTTATTCGATTCTGGATACTAACCTGTCGCTTAGGAATCCCGAGACGATGACGGAGAACTGGCCAAGCATGAAGATGGATTGCGACATGGCGATCATCCACGTCCGATCGCACACCAGGTCCCACTTAAAGATAAAATATAAAAATGGAATAAATCGAATAACTAAAAAATGAAAACTTTATTTTGAACAATAAGTATAATATTACAATTATAACAGCCAACATCACCATCATCTTCATCCAAGTGGCTCGCACACCAGGTCCCACTCAAGAGAAAATAAAAAAAAAATATTTTTATCATTTATAATAGCTATAATATTGAAACATAGTGATAATCGGAAAGATAAATCAAGAGATAATTACAGATATATGAAAAAACTAATGGGCCTTGGGCGTAGCGGAAGGTAGGCTTCGATAAGCTAACATTTTATGGCAAAACCTACTGAAAATCTAGATTTTTCCTTTTTGTGGTGAATATAAGAATGACGGTTGACTGGAGCATTTTTCAATCTAAGCATATAAATTTATGTAAATTACATAAACAACTTAACATGCCATAGTCTGAAGCACCGCTCCACGCGCATTACAGCACCCATTTAAAAGTCCTTAATGTACGTTAATTTTCCTATGCGCATGCGTTACTTGAAATAGAAACTCAAACGTTTATAGGGCAACCATATTTGCTTAGCAATAACTCTCAAGTGCTCCTATCAAGATGACCACTCATTTATATGGAACTACTTGAATAAAACTGGACTACAGTAAGTATTTTTAACGAAGATGTCAAGCATGGCCATATACATGTAATATCAGATGGGAATCTAATTTTGTCCTGTATAATATCTTGTTCTCATTCATATTTTCGAAAATGAATTGTCCACATATGTTTACAATACTTTTATTTTGCTCATATAAAAATGTTTATAGTTGTGATAATACTATTTAAATAACTTTTATATCGCATTGGCAGTAGGCTATGTCATGCACAAGGAATAAAGTGAATAAGGATGTGGCAGATGTACATGTACATGAAAGCTTGCAATGAAGCTTATGTTTATGGAAAGACATGTTTTTATGTCACGTTGATGAAAAATCTACTCAGTGTCGACTTTGTGTTGAGCGGTGGGGTTGCTGCCTCGACCTTAAAATTGAAGGTGTTGTGTTGCCCTGGTTGGTTTGTTTATCTCATGGTCCGTTTACCATATGTTTCTGATAAGATAAACTTTTTCATGGAATTCTGGGAAAATACCCAACATTTTCAAACAATGCACATTATCAAGTACCCTTCATAGAAGATGCTTGATACCATATTATTAGCTGAGTGACCTACATCGAACACAAAAACTGATAAGACCAAGGAAGTCGCACTTAGATAACTCGAACTTATAACTGTCACAATCATAAAACATTATATTATTGCATAATTATGAGATGTGAACATTGCAAAGGGAAATATGATGTTTTTTTGTTCAATGCATACATGTTAGTGCAGATAATCAGAAAATATTGCCTATTGTTTCAATAAAATCGTTTGCAATGTTTGTAGAAGAATGTTTTTGAAATGGAAAATGTCTTTTTATACACAACTTATCAAGACAGCCCCCGTTCCCCCTATTAAAATTACCATGTAACAATTTAATAATGTTTAGTAGGTCTATTAAAATAAGGATTTCAGAAATCCTTTCTCTTTATGTGTGCATTACTTTCTTCGCACATGGAAGCTTTTTTATTCGTTTTGATGTGAGCGTTTTTCCATGAAGAAATCTTTACTCCTGATGCATGGTCGTAGGACAAAAGCCCTCCCGGCTAAAAGCCCTCCCATTTTTGCAAGGTAGGCTAAAATCCCTCCCGGCTAAAAGCCCTCCCATTTTTGTAAGGTAAAAATGAAATTTATTGTATTATTATTATTTTTTTTTTAAATCTTTTCCATAACTCAAAACGTGTTAATCAAGCAATAACATGCATGGTCATTGTTCACATCGGTGCGCTAATCCTCTGATCCCTTATCCCCATGTTATCCCATGGGTGATAACGGTCACAAGGGAACCACAGTCCTACGCAATGAATGGACCGATCAGAATGGGATTAACATAATCCATGGATCCCACTCTATGCTATACACACAACAAGTATATCATTATATCATATACTATACGCGATATATTTCATTTTTACCTTACAAAAATGGGAGGGCTTTTAGCCGGGAGGGCTTTTAGCCGGGAGGGATTTTAGCCTACCTTGCAAAAATGGGATGGCTTTTAGCCGGGAGGGCTTTTGACCGGGAGGGCTTTTGACCGGGAGGGCTTTTGACCGTTTACCCCTGATGCATAAATATAAAGATCTTTAGTTGAAATCCTTATATTGTTCACTTCATTTTGTTCGAAAAAGGTCGTCGGAATGGTCTCTTTTCACACATAAGCCACATATATGTTGTTATTGGCAGAAATAGTTACTAGACATTTCCGTCGTTTAGCCTGGTTTTACATTTAACCCATCGATTTATTTATTCAATTATCGATAACCTACCTCGGTCACCACGGTACTCGTAAACACGGACGTATCATACGTCCACTGCGTGCACTGCGTCGTATCCAATTCTTGCCCATCCGTTCCATTCGTATAAATAAATCTTGCTATTTCCTCCTCAGTCACATTCCCATAATCCCGCACGTACATCGTACACGGATCGCATCCGGTGTTCTTCTCAGCGGGCGGTGACACGAACTCGGCGATTTCCGCTTGCGTGTAGTTGTACGTGTCTAGTTGCGGCACGTGACACCAATAGGTGGGCGTGGCGCCGATGAAGGCGTAGTCCAAGAGCGAGACGGCCAGGTGGATGCTAACGGAAGTGACGCCGAAGTAGAAGAGAAGCTGGTAGCGCCCGAAGTCGCCGATGTGCTTCGTAAGGATGTCGTCGAATTCCATTGTTAAAGCGGTGGGATTTTATACTTTGAAACCCTTATTGAAATTCGTATTTATGAACAGCTAGTGATGCATAGGATATTGTGCATGCATGTTTCGATCACTTGTGAATATGAAGAAATCGATTCTATGAACACATTGAATACTCCCACGATTTTTATTCATTCGTTGCTGTTGTTAGGTAATTATCCGTATAATCATAGTTATGATATGAACATCCTTAAAAACATATAATCTAATAACCAATTTTGATTGCCGATGTAATTTGATTGACGTAGATAATGTATAGCGTTTTTATACCAATGTTATTCCTCTAGGTTATATCAATCTACAAACATTCATTATAACAATCAGAAATAAATTGCAAAGCCACTTCTAACAATCAAAAATAAGTCATGTTTTTCATTGTATACATCATTGTAATTCAAATAAAAAGAAGTACGAAAAAACAGCCGGGAAAGGATGTGAAGTCAAGGTACATGGCCAATGTCCATACACTAAGACATTGTTTTAATTGCACTGTAAGATAAGCGTATATTGTTAAGTGGTTGTCCCTATTAGGGTCGGTGCTCATAACACCTGTCGACTACAATGATAAATTTGGTATTGTTCATTGCTATCTATGTTTAAACAGTTATTCATTTTCTCTATATTATTTTTCAGATAGAGTGTAGTGATTCTTGTTTATTGCGCATTATTATATATATTGTAGTTTTCTTATTCATTGTATAAAGATATAAAAAGAATATGCTTGCACTATGAACGATTTTATATAGTCTCTTTGTTAATCCTAGCGGGTACGAGTTTGTTTACTCACAGTGTTCAACTCATCCTGGCGTATGTCACCCATATATGTAATTGCAATTACTCGATTAATCGTGACATCTTTATCGAGCATTGCATGTCGACTTTGGATCATCAGAGTGAATTGTGCATGAAATAAATCGATATATTTGTCTGAATTACAAGCAAAGTTATATTCAAACATAATTTACATGATATGTAGGATTTGAATCGGACCCAAAAGTTTCCAACAAAAAATGTGTCCAAAACATTGGACAAAAAGTTTCCAACAAAAAAGTGTCCGCCCAAAAAAAAAATGAAAACACGGAACTAGCTTCGTCTGTAAACAACAAGTTACCACGTTTTAAATTCCCTTAAATGTAAAAGCGAATTCCAGCGCAAATGACGTTAAACACTCAGTTATAATATAAGATTAATATCTGAAATGAAATAAATTGTACACCAATTCGAAGTTGTAATTTTGGAATATAATAGTATTTTATCGTGAAGTTCAATATCTTTCAGTATGTAAACACTGCCTTAATTCCCAATCGAAGGCGATTTTTGAATGACGAATACTTGACAGTTCTTTATCATTGTATACATATAAATAATAAGAATAAGCTTGGTAATAACCATACTATTTTCAAATAGAACAAATATTTAACATGTTCATGGGCAGCCTGTTAAGTGTTTTTGTCACTGTACCGCGTTGAAACTCGCTCACTCTGGAACTTTCAATAATTAACGTACTAAATCACGTATGCTCTTCAACTAAAGAATTTCACTAAACTACTCCGCGCGACCAAAAGCCTGGCCTCATTTGGCGCTTAATTATTGAGGTATTTTCCTTACAACCCGTGCGTTTTATGTTATTTTAATACTAATTTGCTAAGCCTGACAAAGACTGTGTTTTAAAACATAAGGGCCTGGCCACATTGGAAGCTTTTTCTTGCTTTTATTTCCTAACAAAGTTGGAAGACAGCTTTGGTAGGAAATAAAAGCAAGTAAAAGCTTCTAATGTGGCCAGGCTCTAATCGCTGTCTTAGCTAGGCGATCATTTCTCAAGCTATGCCGGTTTTGGTTTTTAGTCCCAGTCCAAACGGCGAAGTCATGAAGTCATCCTAAGATAACCAAAAGGTAATGATTAGGGAGAACTTGACTTTATATGAGTTTATATTTGTATCTTGTTTTTCCCTTGGGGTGACGCCAGTTGTATGAGTTCGTTTGAAGTAATAATGACCACACAGTATTCGGGACTCACTACTCCTTTTCAAATATAACCTCGTCTGAAACCCCTCGTCCAGTCTTTGACCTCATTATGAAGTCATTAAGAGGGAACTGTGTGGTCGTCCTGATGTCATGATTCCATTTTTTTTCGCTACAATATAGTGGTTCAATTCTTACCTTGATTCCGATAAGTCATGTAAAACGTAGTTTGCAAAATAAAAAATAGTAACGCATGGCTAAAAAAACTCAATTGTGTCAAAATCTGGTCCAGATGCAAAACGTATCAAATCTAAATGATGGTAGACTTAATGAAGTGATATATACATGTACTATTGTTAGCTACTGTTTTTATGTAAATATGATATCAATATCGTTTTAAAATTCAGGTTTAGAGTAAAAACTATATGATAATTTGCATTCGCTGTGTGCTTGAAGTGACAATACCGATTACAAATTGCTTGCATATAATGTTTTAGAGATTTATAAAAAATAAATTAATCAAGTCAACCTTAGCGTAAGCTTATTCAAATCAAAAGTAATTGCGGTTTCTCGGAAGAAATCGAACCGTGAACTAATTCCACCGACATACGTGTACATGTAGTGAACACGCAGTGAACATTTGAATTGCTAATTCGAAGAACGTATAGTGAAAACTGAAGTAATACTGTTACGGACCGGTCCCTTATTTTTACAAAATAGAGGGGCATAATCTTTAGCCTTTACATATTTGGTATATATGTAGATTGAAGGGCACCCCGTGACATGCTTTTTAAACAGTAATAAAATCCAATTAAAACAGCATTACAATCACAAACAACGATATAATTGGTTTTTAACACGAACAGTTTGCAAAAAGGTGTTTGCTTTTTCCAAGACAGCTTGGCTGTTTTTCAATTTCTAGCCAGCTCGGAACAAAAAAAAAGAACAGTTTTTCCGAAAATTGAAATGTTGGATGAAATTACCTATCATATATAATGCAAATAGCATGTTATAGCATAGTTCCAAGCAGATTTAATCAATTTCAAAATAGTATCGGTCATCACACATTACAAAAATTAAGAAAATTCAAAAAAGATGTTCCTCAAACTGCTCGATTCTCCAAGCGAACAGTATTTTCTTAAAATTTCCAAGCCGGCTGGAATTTGGTGGGAACACGTTTTGATAGGAACAGTTCGTGAAGTGCTCTTCTATATATTTAGTTACAAAGATATACGTGGTATGTATAATGGCAACAAATACAACTGTCCTTTAATGCAGGAAACCATACACGAATTCATACACTATACCGGATTTGACGGGTAAATGTAAAATTAAAACCATTTCTAACCTTACAACTCAAACGGCTTAACGATATGACCCAAACGCATAAACGAAACCAATTTATATTAATCCTGGCTTTTTGGACCGCGTTCCATTCCTATATTGCGGTGACTTCAACTGGCTGTTTCGATGACCTACAATACCAGATTTCGTTTTTTCTCTAGATCCAAACACTTTTTTTTGTACAGAGTGTTTTCTGTAGCACTGCACCTTGAAAATGATTAACTTAAGTTACGGTTTTACTCTTTGTATGGATAAGTATTATTTATGAAAATATACATTATTCACAAGATTTGATTGTCTTTGTGTCGATATGAAGAAAAATGTATACTGTCAAAACGTCACTAGATACATGTATTAGCATTTATATAAAATGATTCCAGAAAATATAAGAAGTATTATTATTCAAATAAACTAACAAATAAATATTCAAATAAATGCCTAAAATTCACCGAAAAAGAATATTCATATTTAAAAAAAATAATTTGACACAATAATATTTAGACATAATTTATAGGAATGGCCACGCAATGAGACAATATTTCAATTACCATCTTATACGAGCACATTGCTCTTCATACAATAGATATAGAAGGTATTAGGCACGAGTTCATCAGCGAATACTGCGCAACGTCGAAAATTATGCAAAAAGCATGAATTTTGTTTTAGAACCTACCAAGTGTAAATCGCTTTCCATAGCTTCCGGCCGGTCAAAAGTTGTTAAATTTAAACTATCGGAATACGAAATTAACTCTATAATAGACTCTCCCGAAAAGTTCCTCGGTGCACAAATCACATTCCGCGGCGCCCAAAGCGAAACCAACGCATATATATACGACGGGATCAAACGAATTCTCGAGAATATAGACCAATCCCACATCCGCAACGAGTATAAAATCAAAGTGTTCAATGGATACCTTCTGCCCGCGGTTCGCTATAGGCTAACGGTTCACGAGCTTACCGCCACCGATCTAAATAAACTCGACGCTCTCGGAGATAAATATCTCAAAAAATGGTTAAAAATGCCCCCTCCGCCACCAGAGCCGTACTCCATCTAAAGGAAGGTTTAAATATGAAGTCTCTCTCTCAAATATACAGAGAAGCTCACGCAATTGCTCATGCCTCAACCCGATTAAAAGCGGACCCCACCGTCAACGCCGCGATCGACTCGAAAGTCAGTCGCGAGAGCCAATGGACTCGCAAAGGGTCCACAACTACATACTGCAAAAGGCACCTCACAGCAGCCACCCCCGCACCTCAGCCTATTGCAGAAAATATGCAAATCAACTATGTAAAATCCCGTATAAAACAGAACATTAATGATGAATTTCAACAGAAATGGATATCACAAATCAAAGACTTAACAGTTCAAGGTCGCTTCCTCGAACTGCTTCACCTCGAACAATCCCACCTTTCCTGGCGAAGCCTGATCTACGACCACCCACGCGGCATATTACAGTTTGCCATAAATGCCACCATTGATACGCTAGCCACCAACGCCAACCTCAAAAGATGGGGAAAGAAAACCAATTCAAACTGTAAATGTGGTGAAAAAGAAACGTTACATCACATTTTGAACAACTGCCCCAATATGCTAGAACGATACGGATGGCGACACGACTCTATCCTCCGAACCATTTACTCGCATATCTCAACCGATCCGCCAATCGAAACCTTCGTTGACCTGCCTAATCATATGTTAGGCGTATCAACCATACCAACGGATATTTTAATCACAAATCTACGACCTGACCTAGTTATTTTGAACAGAAGCGAAAAAGCCATAACTCTATTTGAACTTTCTGTTCCGTTTGAGACCAATATTACTGCAACCCATTTGCGAAAAGTTGAGAGATACGAAAAGTTGATTTTTGACCTTGAAAACTCTGGTTATAACGTGTCATATTATGCATTTGAAATTGGTTCTCGAGGTTTTATTAGCAAAGAAAATCTAGCAAGACTCAAGTCAGTTTTTCATAAATTTAGTAAAAGTAAAAATCACAACGAAATCAGAAAATGTATAATGAAAATATCATTACTCTGTTCTTTTGTAATATATCATTCAAAGTTCGACGAACACTGGATCCAGCCTGTCTACGTTAAATTCGATATACCATAACTATCAAAAGCGTGTCTGCGTAGAATGCATCGTTTTTGTAATGTAAATTATAATAATGTTTAGCGCTCTACCGTCTGACTTTTGCTACATAGTCTCTTTATTGTATATTACTTACCAATACTGTGTCTACACAGCATATTAATGTGAAAAATGCAATAAAGAAAGGAAACAAAACAACTCACCAAAATAAAGATTGGTCAACTCACACAAATTCTTGGACAATTCACCCAATTGGTTGGTCAACTCACCTAATAATTTTGGACGACTCATCCACATTTTTGTGTGAGTTGCCTTATATCCAGTATAGAATATACCAACTCGGAATGTCTTGTGATTAAATCTTGCTTTCCGATGTGACGTCACAAGGATGTTATGTTTTACAGGCGTTCTTTTAAGCCTTCTTACGATCGACCTTGAAGCTGTATTGAAGCCATATCCTTTTTTGTCCGCGAAAAAGAAATGAAATGTAATCTTTTAAAAAGGCCCAATATCGGTTTTTTATTATAACATCGAACTCGTTCATTTCCTTGAACAGTCTAATGTATAGGTAAATTTACATATATTTTTTACAATATGGTAAGAACATAACTATTGTTTTTGTAAATGTGTTTAAATTCAGGATGTAAAACCAACTCACTTGGCAAGGGTTGTCGATAGTACGTCACATTCGGACGCGTCGTTGAGAGGACGACCTACTTTGGGCCCATATAAAAGTTTTCTGGACGTCCATTTACGTCCCGGCGTACGTCGAACGTAATTCGCATATCCGACTCGGACGCGACCTCGATGCACCGTCTATTCTACGTCCGAGACGAATAAGGACGTCTTGCCGAGTTGACAATAGTGCCAATGCCTGGCATGGAATACATGGAATACATTCGAAAACAAAGTTACTAATCCTGCAGGCATCATACTGAATAAATAGTTGTGTTCGATATAAGCATTTTTATCAAAATTATATGCTAAATCGATGATTTGAATACTAATAATGGAGGGTAATATAGTGAAGCGATTTACAGAGTGTATCATAATCCGACATCGCAACTCAATTATATATCTTACAGGCATATCAATTGTCAGAACCGACATTGCAAAAACGCGATACAAACGGATTATTTATTCGCTGATAATAAGCCTGTTAAACAACGCCTTTGAAGGTTTCACCTTGCATCTTTCAATTTCAAAGCCAAATCGAGAGGCAAATCTCTTTTAAGACACTGTACGCGATGGGGAAACATATGAAAAAGACACGACTTCAGAAACAAGTTTTAGTAATTTTATAGATTTCCCAGATTCTTCATTCAATTAATACACATTCAAAAGTGTAATTTGAGGTGTTTATTACTCTTCGGCAAAAATCTTCAAAAACGACTCACAGGCAAACATGAAGCTTTTTCCTAAATACGCTTTTAGATATTTGTATACCGTATTTATATATGTCTGTTGTTATAAACGCGTTTGAATAAAACAAGCATAACGTAAAACAAACTCCTTATAAAGCTTCCAATATAACCAGGGCCTGACAACAACGCTTTATGGGGGTCCATATGGAAGCTGGCCACAATGATCACATTCAAAACATCTTATTTGAAAATAGTCGCACTTGATTCGTTCCAATGTTCCTTTATTGATTAACAATTTCTACTCGTTTTCGGAGCAGTGACGAATATGCATATTTTTGATTAATCTATTAAAATAAAAGCAACTTGATACGGATTGTACGATTGCCACGTATTTGTCCTTTTTCAGGTGGAAAGCAATCCTCTTGTGTAGGACATCTGGAAGTCCAGAAAAATAGGTACGTATTTTAACCAATTATTCAACGTTATTGCATGTAATTTGGCGTCTCAGACAAAACGCAACCTTGCATCTGATGATCGCACTGCGCCCTGCTTTCAATCAACATGTCTTGGGTGGAAACGAGGTTACACAAGGTACATCCCACCTCTGGGCAAATTCATGGCACAGAGATGTTTAGATATAGAAGAGTTCCACATGGAAAGATGCTTATAAACGTAGAAATGACGTGGCAATTTAGTTCTATATGAAAGCTTTAGTTCACAACGTAGCCACGATGTATGACGCTAAAATGTTATTCATGCGACACAAGAACGTAATCAAGCGTGCTTATAATGATCATACGAACCGCATTACTTCCTCACATCCGTTTGACGTCACGTCCCAAAGTGACGTATAACATACAACCCTCGCCAAGTGAGGTGCACTTACCATTCCGCCGTGATCAATTCCTTAGTTCACGCTTTTCAAAATAAATGATCTAACACAGGGATAAATATGATCTGTTCTCTCATTGAAATTTCGTGTGATGTTGTGTAAGGTCTCTTTTTATTCAGACGTGAAACTTTTTTTTTTTTGTATGGCGTTTCCTAATAACAGGCCACAGCGACCTATGAATTACAAAAAGAGATGCAGTTGTGTGAAAAAAAGTTTAAAAGCTAATATTCATCATAAAAAAAGGCTTGATGTGTTAACTTCTTTCATATATCTCAACTGGTCGTCATAAGGAAAAGCAATATATAGTGTTGCATTAAAATATGTTGTTGACAACTAAGTAAATTATTGATGATTTATCACGACATGGAAATATGAACGAATCATTGTTATAAAACTCGATTGCATTACTCTCCGTGCAATATATATGTAATAGATTGCACGTCGCATTAAGAAGAAAATTGTGTTTGGATATTAGATAAATCATGTTAACGAAACTTGGAATAATCTTTAATTGCATTACCTTGGTCATCGGAATGGGTGAGTACCAATTAGGTCAGCACTTTTTCAGCACTTTTTGCACACTGAGGAATGTTATAACTAAACTTTTCCGCCATACTATTTTAATTAACGCTATAAGGAATCATATTTTACACAATTTTTCCTGGCAAAACTCGAAACAAATGCATCGTTCTGAAAAGTTTACGATTAAATAAAGGTCATCTCAATATTGTCTCAATCCCTTTTCACTAACGCTACCAGTTGACTTAATCGATTTTACAGAGTACATAATCACTCATACTACTCACGGGGATGTAATTTGTGCGAATTGGCTCAAATTGTGATTTAATTCAGAATAAAACCTTAACTCTTGACCATATATTACGCAAGGGACACCCAATGTATTCAGTCGGGTTATTTATGTTAATGTTGCTTTTTGCAGGCTGCTCCGTTGTGTTATTTCACATGCAAAACAGATCATTTTCACCATTTCTGTTACTAATACATTATGATCAATATCTGAATCGGCCTGACTGTATCTTTATTCAATTTCGTTGTAATTAATATGAAAGAAAACATGTAGACTTGGTCATCAAATAGGGTTATTCCCCACAAAGCCCATGTATTTTCCATATTTTGGACAAACACTTAGTAAAACATTTAGTATTTATTGCTTATTATAAAAAGTTGAATGACGTGTAAACCTGTAATTTTCTAATCTTTTAGTCTGCTAAATTACGTTGACAATTAATTCGTATCGTGAGACCAATTAAAGGTTCAGGAATGTTGGTGTTTATTTCATATTTTGTGCAACATATCAAATACTTTGATATTCAAGATCTATCTACATGAAGGTTCCCATGGATCACACATCTGAAATCAACTCCCAGATCCCGTTGCGTAAAATGCGCCAGTGGCGTGTTATGTTTTGAGTCAAATTAGTCTAAATCAACAGAGTGTGACCCGAAAGAAGGGAAATCCTTGCTGATAACCTTGCGCGGAATGTTCAATCGTTGATGCTTATTTTACATGTTTTTTTTTATCTTTCGTCAGAAATTATGTGATTGACCGCTATATAGTCGAAAAAATAGTAAAGTATCATTTGAAAAATATAGGCTTTCCTTTATATCATCTTATTTTGATTTTGATTTTCAAAAGCCCTGGGATACAAAAGTGCAATAGATCATCCATTTCACTTTCTGTTGTCTCAACTTCCAAAGCCCTCTGTATCTGTGACCTTTTCATTCGCCCTACTTATAAAACGTAAAAAAAGCGATTGCAGGTTTAGGATCAAAGGCACCTCATAATCGGCTGTTCATCCTATCTAAAATATATTTATAAAGCGATTTATCAAATCGGAAAAACACTTTCCTGCTTGGTGATCTACGGATTATATTTTGTCTTATGTTGATAGCAAATAATGAGGACTGTTGAAAATTAGAAATAAATATCAATCAATGCCCAATGTTATTTACATATTTCATCAGCGCTTTGATGAAATTCAATTTATAATATTTAATTTGATATTCCTTGTTTGTTCCTAGCAATGATGAACAGCTGAGTTGACTTATAAAAGTGAACACATTTTTCAATGTTTATAAAAAAAATCTTCAACGATTTTTTACGATTATAAACATACAACAGGGTGCCCTTCCAATGGTAATTTAAAAGGCCTACATATTCCCATGCAAAAAATAACTCTATATATAAAACCTATGAATCATATTTCTGAATGAAGCCTGCGTCTAGTTCGTTCAATCCTCTAATGAAATATGTAAGATACTGGACCTAGGGAATTTCATTTCTAGTTTGCTTATCACTCATTAAAAAAAACATAAAAATTAACATCATGTATTTGTCTCAAAGCTGATATACAAATACATGCATCAAGAATTTATCCGAGATGGAGTTATTGAACATTCCTCGAAAATTATAGTATCAAATCATCTTTAAAATGTGATCAAAAAATTATCGGTAACTTAAAGTTTTTTTATCTTTCTCAAAGCGACGTCAAATGTATTGTGAGATATAACGCGATAGGACCTGTTACCATGGGAAGCGACAAGGCGCGGCAAGCGGCATTATACTTATATGTTTTTTATAGGACTATAGCGACAGAAGCATATAAAGAACATATTAGTATATATATATGCTTGTCGCGCCTTGTCGCTTCCCGTATGAACAGGCACTTACCCCTTTACATTTTGCCAAAGACTTCGAGTTATGAATAGCATCTTTTGCGAGAATCGAGAAATGAATAACTATCTTTTAAAAATGTGGTCATCAAAATCAACAAACAATAAGTCCTCACGGAACCGTTCTGCGACGTTAGACAACATATTGCAAACCGATTTTGCTCCTTTGCATCTTTCTCGAGACTGAGAGGTGTGAATAGCGGTTTGTTTATCATATCAACACTTTAGACTGAAATCTTATCCCGTAAAATAACTCCACGTAGGATCAGTCGACGGCCGTGTTAATGAAACAAGAAATCGAAGATCCAACACTATTTTGGATAAGTCAATATCAAGTACACTGTATTGGTTACATTTATTTAATCTGCAAATGTATGTGCTTGAAGTTGATTTGGAGTCTATATGGTATTGACATTTTAATATCTATGCAGGCTATGGTAAATATCCTTAATTAAGACAGTGTCCGTATAGTTGCCATATGTTTTCCCCGTGGCAACCATGGATACCCTGAAATTAAAAAAAAAACATATCGTGTACACATGCACAGCATGCATTTGAGAATATATATGTAGGTTTATTTTTATATTTTATCTATAACAACCCACTTTAATCATAGAATAATCATAGACTGATAAACATTCAATGTATTCCCTGCAGCGCTGCCCGCCTGCAAGGACGCTGACGTCACACTGTGCTCACGTGACCTCAAAGCGCGCCATTGCTACAGCGCACACAACATGGCGCTCTGCTGTAGCACGTGTCAAGAGATGCGCGGCGAGAATCCAGGTATGAAGTCTAGATTCTAGTGTGTAGAGTCTACTTAATTATATTTCTATATCTTTTAACTTTATTTATTCATTTTATATAAGTTGTATAAAACTATCTTACGAAGGCCGCGTCAATCTAGACCGAAAATAATAAAAACCCAAAAAATATGCCTTAAAATTAAGCCAAAATAGTATCAAACATAATAACAATTAAGGATCCAGATATAATCAACCGTCTTCTCTCTTCATGTAATGACTATTTTATATACAATGCTTTCAATTAGATGAATAAAAACAGGCACCGATTAAAAGAGGACGGATGCGTTTGTTGCTCCACTTAGTTCGGTTTTGGTTATATCCAGACAAAACAATTATTCATTGGCGACCATTATTTTCTAGAGCAGCACCTGATAATTTTAGGTTGTGCTATTACATTTGTAGTTTTATCTTATTAATCTATAACGAATTATATCATTACGGTAAAACAGGTTTTTTTTATGAAAAGCGTTTTGCATGACGCTGTGCAACGCTATCTTATTATCAAATGGAGTACCCGGTATTTATTTATTTAATCAACTGACATATGGTTTGCAAGACTCTCCTTCTTATAATTTGCTTTTATGATGATATTTACTCTAAGGTTTATACTTGGCGTAATGGAGAAGGATGACATAGAGTGTTGTTTCGCCTGAAGGTGTGTTAACCCACTAGGCAAGAAGTGACTCGACGTTCATATTGCACTGTACATATGTATATAGATTCAATAAAAAACTTATTTCGAATTGATAAAACCATGTAAATAAAATGGATGTGCCATGGCGCTCCTAAAATAATTCTTCTTTGGTTGCGATAACAAATAAGTAGCGTTTTTTAAAATATCCCCTGATTTAGCTACCATTTTGGATCCTACGTGCTTTTGACCATAATAATTGATATGAGTCAGTTTTCAATCACGAGAGGGTACCAACTCAAATCAATCACGAGATAAATCTTCGTATACCTGTCTCGGTTGCTTGATCAATTTCGCCTTTCGGTAATTAGAAAATGGACTGCATTGGTTTTTGATGGATCAGGAACATCTGTTGGTTTATCCCCCCCCCACCCCAGTGTATTTCAAGAAGAAACATGGATTTAACATGTTTCGAAAAAAAAACGTTGACTGAAAATCATAGACGAAATCCTGATATAGTCAAAGCTTCATGTTTATTTTTCTTCTTTTTTTTTCATTTTCTTGCTGAACTAACTTGATTTCCTCCGATAAGTAATGAATATCGGGACCAAAATGATGAAGCATCAAATGAATCCAAATGATATCAAAGGGACATGTTCCTCTTTATATATTTTTGTTTGTGAAATTGTACATATTGGCCTATTTTATCGGATTTCCGATCCGATTAGAAGAAACCAAGGATAACAGTTTTACAATTAAAAATATTAATATCATATGTTTCTATTTCAGAATGTCCATACGGCGATAAAAGTGCAGTGATCAGTCGTCAAGGGCAACAATACTCATGCTCCTCCTACATTCACAAGTTTGGACTGTCGGCCTGTCAATCATCGGCACAACTGCGCAAAGAGTGCTGTCAATCATGTTCCCATTGGACCAATCACATTCCAGTTGTCGACATTTTATAGCTTAAAATGCAATTATTCAATGTTTTCGAAAATTTATTTATACCAAAAAACTGTTAATATGTGTGCATCAATAATTTTACCTACATGTATATAGCACTCTATTACATGATACGGTTGAATCAGGCGTAATCAAGAACTGAAGGCTTTACTTCATGCTTTTTCAGAAATAGCAACTCGCGTACTAGTTAATATATTTCTTATGGTTTTAATGGAAAAGGGATCAATCAGACCCCCTCAAGGTCTGTTTATGCTGAATGTTCGCAGCTTTTTTTTCGCAGTGGTTTTCTTGAGAAAACATGCCCGGATATGGGGTAATTGACGTTTGCGTATGATTAGAGTGCAATTGCTTATGTTTTCGATCATCTGTGAAAGTTTGATTGCAATCTATTCAATGGTTTTTGAGATATTTGAGTTTAGATGAAAAATCGCAGCTCTCAATTCAGAGAGCGTGAGTTTGTACTAAATGGTAATTTTCTCAAAAACCATTAAATTTATTGCAATCAAACTGTCACAGATGATTGAAAACATAATCAATATCAATATAAGCATACACAAACGTCAATTACCCGATATCCAAGCATATTTTTCTCAAGAAAACCACTGTAAAAAAAAGCTGCAAACATTCAGCATAAACAGACCTATATTATATTTTTTGTTTTGTTTGTAACTTCTCCCTATTCATTATTTTTATTTTAAGTGAAAAAAATGAAAAATTAACCAATTGATAATCATTGATACATGATTCATTCATGTACGCTTCAAAGATAACAAAAATATAGATTATTTATAGCTTTTAATATTTATGTGTAAGTCAATTTGAAACTTAATATATGTTTAATTCATATGTACAAGTATTATGCGCAAATAACTAATTGATTATTTAATATTTAAAATCAACGAAAGTGTAAAATAAAGCCATATAATTATATTTTTGGGCTCGGTTAGTTTTTTGCCTTTTCATTCCGAAAACAGCGTTACATTTGTTACGGTTATATACTTATATCAGTGCTTTAAAATGATTTCATAACAACCGAAAGCTTCTAGATGCATTGAATTATTGATGTAAGACAACTGACCCCAAAATACCAACTCACCTAAAACCCAACTCATCCATGTTATTACCAACTCAGCCAAATAATTTGGTCAACTCACCCAGGTTTTTGGGTAACTCACCAACATTGTTGGACAGTTCATACAATAAAAAAATTCCGAAAAGACTTAGGAAACATATTTTTGCTATGATAAACACTTTTTGACTTATTAAAAAATAGTTTTAAATACATTGAGTGGCCAACAATGCATTTGATACTTATATGTTGAGCCCACTTCTATAAGGCACTTCCCTGAGTGTATGTGTTTCATAAAATAATAGTCTAGATATTAAAATCTCAATGTAATCTCTGATTTTGAAATATTTATATTAATATCAATATTGTTATTATATCAATGTCCACTTGATAAGAAGTGTTAGATATTTTGTCATATGAGTTGTATTCATGTCCAGGATTATAAAATGTTCACGCCAGTTCACGAGGTTTACGATGTTCACGAAAAGTTTTTCTTTAAATACCATAGAGTAAGAGCTGTGTAATTGTGACGTCATAATTAATAACTTAGTCAAATCTCATAATTTTATGCGTCACAGGTCAGATAATAATAAAACACACATTTGTTATTTAAACATTATCTTCAAAGTTAGCGAGCCGATGTCTTCCTTTTCCCATATATTTCATTCAGTATATATGCAATGCGAAATGAGTGTTTGCTTACACTACAAGACAAATCAATATAAATTATATTATATTGTGACGTAAAATTAATTATGTTTCTAAAATATACGTTTAGATCCCATCCAATCTAAGACATCAGAAAAAACAATATCATGTATTTTTCAACATCAATTATTTGTTTATATTTTTTTAAATTATGATTGCTCTTAACCGGGGCCTAGGAGCCCGGAGGGGTCTATTAAAACGGGTTGATTTTTTAGACCCAAAAAGTGACCCAAAAAAAGTTTTGTCAAGGCCTAGCACTAAAACGGTAGCATGTAACTATAAACATCAATGGGAGGGAATGTGTGCAAAGTTATAAGGTAGATGCCCGACATTTTTATTTTTTGATTCAATGAATGATAAGTCTGGAATTTTACTTTAAAGTTTAAAACAAATTGGTGAGAAATTTGACGTAAACAATCAAGATGTTTCGCAACAATAACTAAGAACAGTTTGATTGTGACGCAATTAATCCATTGTTGAGGTTGCATAACAATGGATTTATATAGTCACAATTGAGGTTAGTGTATTTTTGTAATATGTTTCTTGCGGTTTATATGGCCGATGGTTTATATGATTTATATTAACCAATAATAGCTATAATAACCAATAGTAGCTATATTAGATATAATAAGAATTCAAGAAGAAACATCAATGCAGACTATGTTTGTCACCATAAAATATAATATGGTTATAAAAAACAATGAAAAATAATAAAAAATGAGAAAATATGTAAATATCTAAGAGATAAATCAGGGAAACAAAAGAGGGAATATTGAATAAAAAAGAGCATGAAGAAAAATTATACGCGAGGGTTGGAGGTTGGGGGCTTTGCCCTCTAAGATGGCTTGTTCTTTTTAATTTACGGTTGATTTACCTTTTTTGATACCTCGAAGCATAAGGAACTTTTTGATTAGTGCATTGTGTACGGACATTTGAAGCATATTTTGAGTGAGCTTTCAAGTGTTTCATACCTTTGAATGTACCCATATATGACAGTGGTTATATGTTAGATATTTTTATAAAAGCAACGCTCTTGTAATTGTTTACTCAATGAAATCTTTAATGCTTCATGCTCCAAGGTTATATACACAATAAAAGTATGAATGCCTAATGCAAGTAAACGCCATAAATAACCACACAAGAGTCATTAATATATTTTTAGTACGCTGAAGACGATTTCTTTTAGTATTCAAAGAGCAAATTGTTTTTTATTGTAAATAAGATGAGCACATATTGCAAGAGTACATTGCTATTTCCTTTTGACTAAATATTAAATACTATTTCAAAATAATTTTTATTTAGAACATGAATAATGTTTAACCACAAAAACATTTAAATCAAGATCTTATAATATTTTTTTTTAAGATTTCGATTTTAATTATGTTGCCGACGTATCTCTCTCTCCGTCGCCTCTATGTTATTCTTCTCATTTGCTTTCTTTTTCCCTTGCTCTCAATCTCTTTCTCCAAACTGATAAACATCGGAACAGTGAAATCAGGAAGTGAATTGTTTAGAAAAAGGCGTTGGCTGTATTCACCAATATTGTCTTGATACCCATAGATTCCAGTTTATTTACTCGTCATTCTGAAATAAACACAAAAATGTTCGCTGAAAAATGACAATACGACCTCCGATGTCGTGGGGACGCTCCAATTGGGACTCATATAAAGAAATTGTGTCATCAGGTTCAAGTAAAGGACATTGCGCCAACGTCGATTCGAAGTCGTACGTAAGGTGTACGTTCATCTCATCCGAAATCGTCCAAAAAAGCTTTCATATGAATCATGCAAGGTATTTAGAAAAGATTTAATTTATATCTTAGTATTAAGGCAATTAGAAAGAAACATATTTTCAGAATCTATTGAGTCTTTGAAATACGTTATTTGGACGACGTTTCAAACAGCAGATGCAATGCTGCCCTTTAGAAATTGTATGATATTGTTGACGGACATTTTATCTATATTTTCGATCAATGTGTCATTCGAATTCTTATGAACTTTTCAGATGTGATTAAACCTTTTTGTCTATATGCAGGAAAAACATACCTCATTCAAATACCTTCATATCTTTATCCATATTTTAATAGTTAAACATAGCATTGTTTGTTTAATATAAGCGTCAAAACAGCTAAGCTGATTGTCTCAAATATCTCGAACTGAAAACAAAATCTAAAAAAACTGCTTGGCGTGCAAAAAATAGCCAAGTATGCAAAAATCACATAGTTGTGATATCGGTGGATGATATGTTTTGAGTTTTCAAGCAAGTAGGCAGTCAGAGACTAGATGACTCATGAGCCTTTTCAATGCAATGTAACATGCGGTATGATGATTTACACATTGATTTACACATTGTTGTTTATGTGAAAGACTGTATGAATACATACATTATAGTGCAAACCCTCTGTGTTAACAATGAATAAAAATTCTACCTTTATTACGAATACAGAAAATACTGACATTTCTAAAGGCTGATCAGCTTGTATATCATACTAGATTTAAAATGATTGAAATAGCAAAATACACATTATTCTGGTATTATTATTTGCCTTTGGCCTAGTTTTTTTATATCAATTCGTTAAGCTCGTGAACATGGTGAACCACATATGTTAGACTCCAAAATGGTGAATTTCGTGAACATGGAGAACCATGTCTGTAAGACTGTAAAATGGTGAACCTCGTGAATATAGTGAACTAGTAGTAGGGTATACCAATGGAGCATTATACTCCATCATGACTTCATGTTGACCTCATATTAGTTAATTCTTGGCCAAATGAGCTCATGAAGAGGCTTTATGTTAGCTAGATATATAGAGCCGTCTAACATCGTGAACCTTCGTGAACATTTCGAGTTCTGGACATAGCTCATGAGTTGTCCTAAATAACGGGGGGAGTCCAAACATTTTGGTGAGTTACCCAATAATTTGGGTCAGTTGACCAATTTCTATCTGGGTGAGTTGGTTTTTGAGTGATTTGTTCTGAACCCTGAATAAAATGTGTAACCCTTTCCTACCTATGCTTGGCAAATTATAATATAAGACCACAGAATCGACTCTAATGAATTACCGAAAACTTATAAAAAACTGACTTGAGTTGGATACAAACACAGTGCCACTTATTCAGGGTGTATTTGTCTTATCATCCTCTGTAACGACTGAGCTACCGTCTCTAACTGTTTCATTCCCTTTAAAAGTAGTGTATTCTAAAAACAAAAATACGTAGAAAGAGTTAAGATTAAAGAATTACGAATCATGTTTTAATAAGTTGTTTTTTTTTTGTTTATTCATAGCTGTTTTCTTACAAAATTGTATTTGTACGTCATCATTCTAAATATAAGAAAGTCAAATTTTGACAGAATTTCTCTCATCTCGAAATTATAATCCTACACTTGAATTATTTAAAGGGAATTCGTCTAACATGTTTATTTTCATTTAGAATAGTACCGTTAAGCATCCAAAACCTGGATATTATTTTGTTGTCTTGTAGATAAGGTAATGATTCCATGATTGTGAAGTCGTTCTTTATCTAATTCGTATTTTCGTAGAAGCTATTATGTTTCTATTCTTTTCTTAGATCAAAAGTAATCCAGTCGGTAGCTAATAACTGATTTTTTCCATGCGGATCTTATGAAATTGGTATTCCTTCTTCTCAATATTCCTATTTGATCAAAGGCCTTCACTTTGTCTTTTGGTTTGATGAGGCTCCTCGGATTGGTGCCGACCCCTATTGATTACTTGGTTTTCCATGTGCAGCATCACATTCACCTCAAAGTATAATTTGACCACCAAAATCATAGGAAACTAGTAGTTCTGTAAGATTATTTCAAAATGCAAGTCAGCCATTACAAAAATCAGGAGTACCCTTCGATTTATTTGGTAAAATATGTATTCTCTTCAAATTTCTATCCAGCTGTCATTTCCATAGAATATAATAGATAAAATATTGCATTTCAGATTAGTTGTATATTCCTGACTTTTTTAAAGAACTAAACCAAGAAATAAGTTTGTTTTTAGCCTATTCTACTTCGGTTTCAAATAAAAATGACATTTAAATACTAAGATACACTTTTTCATATAAGATATATATTATAAAGCATATAAAGCACAAAAGTTAGTTTTATTAATCAAATATCAAGAAAAAAACTTTTCAGTGCATGAATGTTTTATTCTGCTGGCAGTTTTATACAAAGTTGCTCGCACAGTATTTTCTCTGTTCCTTGCTGGCAAATAAATAATTAAATCATTCCGCATCTAAAAATAATTATCAGGTTTAAAGTATTTAAAGTTCATTTCATGTCAAATAAAGTCAAATGATACACTATTTGACAAATTTGCCCGTTGGGTACTCCTGATCAAACTGGGACATGTAAACTTGCTATCACAATATTGTTTTCGCTAGTTTTAAAGGTTAAGATTTGAAGACGTCCTTTAATAACAATAACCCTTGACCTAATATTTTGAATCAAAATAGGCATAAACCAGTGGAAGAAAATTGTAATATATACCATTTGTATAGTTGGAGAAATAAGATGAAAATTAATTGAATTTCATCATAACGTATTATTATTGAAATTAATTTTTGGAGGTTATCAAACGTATCATTATTTCTATCCATAATCGTCATGACATAAAATATTTGAAAAAATAACATATTCAATTTTATCTAGATGCATTGTATACTTTAGGAAACCGAACATTGATATTTACAATCGAGAAGCAACCAAATAAGTATCCCTGACCAATTGGTATCTAGCGACTCAAGTAAAAACCCTGGTGCAATTCATATGAAAAAACGACATAAGCATTTTCATATTTTAGAAATATGCTTTCTGAAACAGTTGTGGGCTATCAACATATCGAAAAGTGAAAAAGGGCTGTGTGTGGCTTACTTGCATATTGCCTATTAAACGCTATTGTGAAACAAAACGTGACATATTGGCTCATTTTTAAAATGCATCTAAGAATCTAAGAAAGAGTAAAACTAGCTTTTTGGAAACGACTATGATTAAGGTTTATGGAAATAATAAGGTAAAGATAACTTTTGGCTTAGTTTGTGAAAAAAATGCAATTTTAATTCGGAGTATAATGAAAAAGAAAATATAACCCTCAAATTATTACGGGTTATTAATAAGATTCTATCGTTAAACCATCAAATAAATTCATGGCCAAATTTCTTATATATAAACATATAATTTATCAAATATGATTTAAAATCATTTAAGGCCTCATAATAATCAAATATGTCCAATGAATTACTATTTCTGTTATTTTCAAGAAAACAAAACATAAAAAGTTGTTTCATTGATGGATAATGACAGATAATCGAGAACATCTTTCTTCTGAATACGCCACACATACTCCATAATATTGTGTAAAAATACATGGCAATCGACCAAGGATGTATAAAAATATAGCAAGATAAATACTCAAAATTAGTTATATTTGTGTAATTTTAGGATGGTAAAGACCTTCAAATGTTCAATCTGCTCCATTTAGATCAAAAACGTGTCTATAACGTTCAATGCTCAATGTTTATTCCGAATTATATTAATATTTGAATATCAAAAATCCTATTTTGGCGAAAATTTTGACGTTTTCATAAAAATTGAATTGTATTATCAAAAATTAATTTTAACTGCAAAAAATAAATATCAATTTTTGGATCTCATTTAATGATGTTTTAGATAGATACTGATGTGTACTGTCTGGTTGTGTATAATTTGATTTGTACAAATACACAAGTATATAGCCGTAATGACGAATAAACTTATTCGTCAAAAATCATTACTGATGCCACATGATTTCAAACTTTACTTCCACAAATTACAGAACAGGTTCTCGATACATATCTAAGTATAATTTTTATCGAGTATGGGTTAATCTGATCTCAATCGAAATAGATTTGAAGCTTGCCAAGCTCTTTAATGAATATTTACATGACTTAGAATTTGGTCTCAAAATTAGTCTTTTTTGTCAATTTCTAAAAAGTCGGACATTCTATGGCAGGATAAATCATACTTTTAGAAACACCAAGCCATTTCATTTCATCGCATAAAAACATTATTGAGAATATCTACAGGATATGTATTGAAACCATGTTTGCAAAAAACATTACTGATGCGACAATTACTGATGCGACATGACACCAAATTTCCAAGTTGTATATTTTCTAAATGTGTAATCGCTGACAAATGATTTTTGGACACTTAAATAGTATAATAACTAGTATTAAAAAGTATTAGTTATTTTCCCAGTATCTTAGTTGGTATGCTTTTTATCAACAAAAATAATAGCATTACTGACGGGGCTAAAGTGTTACACCATGATATATGGTGATAAACAAACTCACATATTTTCTATAATGCTTGAAATATTTTTATGAAATTTGGACATTTATTGCATGAGGCATTGTGCTTTCGATTGATATCAATTATTTTGTTATTTAAAGTCGACC